>WYDI02027691.1:0-15922 GCA_009867235.2 Psittacus erithacus | reverse complement strand
AAGTTGTGAATGCTCCATCCCTGGCAGTGTTCAAGGCCAGGTTGGACAGAGCCTTGGGTGCCATGGTTTAGTGTGAGATGTCCCTGCCCATGGCAGGGAGTTGGAACTGGATGATCTTAAGGTCCTTTCCAACCCTAGCTGTTCTATGATTCTATATAAGTTCTTCTTCTAAGGTTATCTCTTAAAACTAACCTCCCTACTGTTTTCTTTGCAGTTTAGGGACCATTCACAGAAGCCTGAAGTGTTAAGGAATGATCGTAGGAGCACTGTAGGGTTTATACTCTGGCAGAAATTAGATGAGGCCCCAGCTTGTCATGCCCAGAGCAGGAGCACAGGCAACACATTTTCAACATGGAAAGAGAGGAATTTGGTGTGCAACATCTGCTGCTGCCTGTTGACAGCAGTTCTGCAACGTGTCTTCCATACCTCCAGCCAAAAATCGATCCCTAGGTGATGTGTATGGGGGGTAGTTACATTTTTTCTTGGTTTTATGAACTCTGAGTATCTGGAAAGCGGTGTTGCAATGAGCTGTTGTGTGGAGCGTAAGAGGAAGAGGGGAACGAATTGGGGTTTTCTTTCTAAAGAAGCAGAAGCCAGATCATGTTTTGCACAGATCTGTCAACTTCATGCTCCCATGGGAGCAGTGAGAAATGTATGCTCCAAAACAAACCAGATCTCCAAGCCACTGAGCTGACAGCAGAGTTTGATTAACCCTGGACCCCGTTTCTCCTGAGGAAAGAAGCATGAAGAGGGAATCACCAGCATCATGAAAGCATTGAGGATGAGCCTGGGGAGAAGGAGGCTTTGCTAATACTTTCACTGCCCTGGAAAGGATGGAGAATGGGTGTGAACACCAGTTCTGTTGGCCAGCTGCTGTCTGGAAACTGGTGCCAAGAAGAGCTTGTGATCCCCTTTCTGATAAAGCAATAAATGCCATTTGGGCATAGGTTGCCCATGTCCCTCCAACTCCAATGGAAAGCTGCACCCCTGGGAACTTCTGCGGGTCCATGCCCATAGCCCACTTGTGGTAATACATCGGTAAGGCGAAGAGGACAAAGAGAACAGTGTTTGCTCTGCAGTTTCTGCCCTGATCTAAACTGACCCTGCAGTCTTGGCTCTCCTTGCTTTACTTGACTCCATGTCCAGCAAAACTCAGCTGACTCAGCTGTTTCCGCACCATCCATGTGTGGGATGGAGGATTGCAGTCAGGGAGAGCAGCGATGAGAAAACAAGCTTTTCCAGAGGCTGAAAGGGTCTGTTTATCAGTCAGGCTCTGTAGCAGGCAGCCCCACACTTCAATTGAGTTTATGAACCTCCACGGCACCACTGATGGTTGTTGCAGAGTCTTAGCCCAGCACCACTCATTAACTGACCCTGCAAGCACTGGCAAAGGGCCATTCCAAAACAAACCAGCAAACCTGTATAATTAAACAAGGCCATAATGTTCTCATCACAGGCTATCTGGTTTCCTCTGTAACTTGTTGCTGTGAGACATTTATGGCTGGAAGCTTTTATAGACGTTTGCTGGAGCTGTCTAGACAAGGGGGAACACACACAGGCAGTGAAGGCAGCAAGTGAACTCCTGGATGCTTTCAACATGGAGAAGTCCCTCGAGGAATGCTTACACTGTAAGGTTGCTTTTGAACTAATAACTTCATGCAGCAGAAGGACAGGCTTAAAAGCTGTACTCTAGAATGATTGTATCTCACTCAAAAAATCTTGCCATCTTAGCCATCAGCTTTGCAGACGTGGTTTCTGCCTATGGCAGAGGGGTTGGAACTCGATGATCTTAAGGTCCTCTTCAACCCAAACAATTCTGAGATTCTGTTATTGGATGATTGCATTGACTAAATAGGAAACCTAAATTCAGGCACCCCAGTGGAGGTGTTTCCAGGAATGTTAGGGAGCATGCACTCATTTTGTGGTTGGTGAAGATCTGGTGAACATTTAAGTGGACCCCGAGAGCTCTTCAGATGCAGGAGTGGAAAGGGTCTCATGGCTCAGTTGACTGCATTGACTTGGCCTCCACCAACTGCTGTCTGGGGCTCCCAAAGTAGAAACACAGTTGACTCAGCTGTTTCCACACCATCCACAACCTGCTGGAGCAAGTCCACAGGAGGCCACAGAGATGCTGTGAGGGCTGGAGCAAGCTGCTCCAGTGGAAGGTGTCCCTGCCTGTGGCCGGGGGTTGGAGCTGGATGGGCTGTAGTGGGCTGTAGTGTCCCTTCCAATACAAACCATTCCATAATTCTATGACTAGGCAGGAGCTCAGCTGCCTGTATTTGTGCCTCTTGACTGAAATTAAACTCTCCTCAGTGAGGGCTGGTTTTTGACAAGAACCGCTTTTTTTGTGTCTTTGCAACACCTATTACAGAAGGAGTTTGATCCTTACTGAGATACCTGGGTGCCGCTGTCATGTCATCACCACAGGATGAAGAGAGGTGATGTTGTGTGAGTCAGTGTTTACTCAGGGAAAGCTTTTATTGAAGCATGAATTAAATAATCTCCAACAAGACTCTTTTTTAGTCAGTGTGAACACATTAAGGACCAGTTAGGTTAGCATTAAGCCCTTGACCCACTAGTATCAACAGTTGCACTATAGAAGTGCCTACAAACTAGGCCCTGAAAAGACTTCCTCTAGTGGATATAGCACCTCTTTTGAAGAACTTCAACCAAATTAAGGATTACTGATAATAATAGGAATTAAACTAGAAGAGATTCCGAGGAGCAACATCCTATTCAAGGTTGCATGGCACATCGGCAGTATAAAACATTAAATCAGGTTCTCCTGACCTCCAGCAGTCCCTGCATGCTGTGTTTGATCCAGACATGCTGTGGAAGTCATTGTAACATTTTTGGTATGAAGCATTCTTCTTCTCTCTTTTTTATTCTTTAATCAAGTTTTGCTTCACCTGGGGGAGGTGTAATCTGCCTCACTTCTGTTTGCATCCTCTGTAAATTACATTACTATCCTGTTACTTTGATCCTGCAACAATGACTTTTCAGAGGTCACTGTAAAAGGGGGTCCTTGCAAAGCTCCCCATAGCTTTCAGCTATGGAGATTCATTGTCCTTAAGATGTGCTGGAAAACTATATGAAGAACCAGTTTTTGTAACTAAGAAGGCTAAAATCACTGTAAAATTACACTGTCCTAAAACAAGTAACTGATCATTAGGACTCTGCTCATCAGGGCTCTCTTCATCAGGGACTGTAGTGATAGGACAAGGGGTGATGGGTTCAAACTGAAACAGAGGAAGTTTAGATTGGATATAAGGAAGAAGTTCTTCATTGTGAGGGTGCTGAGGCACTGGAATGGGTTGCCCAGGGAAGTTGTGAATGCTCCATCCCTGGCACTGTTCAAGGCCAGGTTGGACAGAGCCTTGGGTGCCATGGTTTAGTGTGAGGTGTCCCTGCCCATGGCAGAGGGTTGGAACTGGATGATCTTTAGGTCCTTTCTGACCCAGACCATTCTATGATTCCATGATCACTTCTAAATTAGGCTATTGTTAGTATTATTGTTAGTATCAATATTATTATTATTACTATTTTGAAACTAACATTTTGACCTACAACTTCTTTTATTTAAAAACCTTCTCTATACCAGCATTTCCAATACTGTTGATGTCGTGCTATGTTCACATCTCTTGTAACCTTGTATGGGAAAAGTTTTCCTTGTTGTCAGTTTTGCCAGATCTTAATCCAGAAGGATTATGACATTGAAAAAGCAGGCAGAGCCTGAAAAGATATGCAGCATAAATGCATCCAATGGAAGACACAGCCTCTTCTCTGCAGGCAGCCCCACACCTCCTTTACTCTCTTTTGCTGAGAGCACTCACTTTTTTTTCTTTACCTTTTTTCTCTTGCATTTCTTTTGCAATCCTGATATCTCAAATTGTAGGTGATGAAATTTAGCATCTCATCCTCATCTCATCCACAGTCCAAACACCAGCCAAGACCAGTGCCCCAGATGACAATTGTCTGTGCTGTTTGGCTGTCACATATTATTTCCACGTATGCTCATGTTCATGCAAATCCTGCACACATACCTCTCCTCAAGAACTTGGCACTGGTTCTTTGGGAGATACTTTGAAAGGGAGTGGATCTTGTCTACAGAATGAGAACTAGGGAAAGTAAACAGTTTTTGGCTAGACAGACAAGCTATTATGTCTTTCTTTCCAAGGAGGGGTCACAGGATGGTCCAGCATGCTGCCAGCATCTCTGGACTTCCAAGGCTGATTATCAATCCTGTTTCACTGGGATACAGGACATGTCACAAGATCTGAACTTTCGTTTTCTTGGATGGAAAATGAGGTCTTTTAAAAATGAGATTGTGACAGTTCTTGGGCTTCTATGAATTCTGGACAAATTTCTCCTACATGATGGTGAACTGTGGTCCTACCACACATGACCTTTCTCAAACATAAAACACCACTGGTTATACAGTGATAAATACATAGAAATGCTTTTTTTTTATTCATCTCTAGCAAGCACAAAGGCCAATGAGATCTTTAAAAATCTGTCTCCTGTATTCCTAAGTGGGTTTTGAATATCAGAGGGGAGGATGAGATTTGTTTGTTGGTGCATCCCTTGATTCATGCAGTACCATCTGAGTTACACAGATGACACATGTCTTTCAGGGCCTTGTGTGGCAGGCGTGGTGGGGCTCACCATGCCACGGTACTGCCTCTTTGGAGACACAGTGAACACGGCATCACGAATGGAGTCTACGGGCCTGCGTGAGTATTTGGGACAGCCCCTGGGGTAGGTGGTTAAAGGAACTTCTCAAGAGAGATAAAGAAATGTTATAGAGAGCGTTATTCAGTTATAAGCATCACAACTGAATCAGCTCTGAAGGAAGGGGTGAGTCAAACAACAAAATTCAAAGCAGCCTGAATGGAAGGCATCATCTTCGACATTGTGGGTCTGTGTTCAAGACCCTGTCTTCCAGCTACAGTCCTCTGATTTGAATCCCATCAATCAAAATCAACATGAATGTTGCCCTAGATTTCTCCTACATGGGCTGGATCTTGCTTTCAGTGCTGAGAACCCTTAATTCAGAGTTGTTCTTGCACTGTAAAATAAGGCACTTTTCTGTCATGGTTAGGACAAGGCAAGGGTTGAAGCACATGTGGGCACTGCTTTCATTGTGCTGGAGGGAGAGAAAAGTAGACCACATGCAACCAGGTCCTGCAACATAAAAGGCATCATTTGTGATGGCTTTCACAATCAGTGATAACAATTCCATGAACAAGTGTCAGAAGGTCCTAACAAAATCCTTAAGCTTTCCTTCTTCTTTGGTTTTTCTTGATGTCTTTCTTGATGGGTTGATGTTCAGACTATTTTTCCTTAAGGTCTTACCTTTGTTTTTCTAAGGCTTCCAGTTATAAAAACAACAGTCTACATGCACAGAGCCAGTAGTTGCAGCAGATAAGACACTACCATCTCTCAGCCAGTTCTTATTGTCCAATGGCTGGAGACTTCTAGATGTATAAAAAGAGCTGGTGAGGAAGAAACATTTACCTGCTTTTCAGTCATACGTGTCCACAGATTTGCTGTTTGTTGCTTTGCTGTCCTTGGCTAATGGATATGCATGCCATAGTGGTTGAACTGCGGATGGCACAGTGGACAGCTAGTGACAGCAGTGTCAGAGTCCTGGATGTGCTCTGAATTTCCTCTTGATGTTCAAGCTGTCGGTACAAGTTGGTTTCCAAAGGCAACATCTCATACATTTTCATCCTTGATCTCTGATCTCCCTTTTGGTCTTTTCAACAGCTCTAAGAAATTACCCATTGTGTCTGGTTTTCAAACTACATAAAGCCTGGGATACTCAGTATTAATATCCTGAGGTCTTGCAAGCTTAGAAACACATTGCAGTATATGTGCCACATTGGAACTTTTCCATTCTTCCATACAATGCTCACATTTATGGCTCCAGTGATTTTGATTAGACTAATAAAGACTAATAATCAGGCTAATCATTAATTAAGGAAAATTGCCTTTTTGTGATTATGGCTGGCTCATTTTAAGAAGCATGCACTGCATTTTGAAATCAGTGGAGAAGAGGAAGTTCTTTGATAGCAGATTTAAAATGACAAGACAGATACTTGAAGAATCCTGAGGTTTAGATGCTTGACATCCCACTGAAACTGGAGACAGCAAGAGCACTGCAGATACAAAAGCATCTTTATACATTAATAGAAGTGCATATAGATAAGCATGTATACAGATATGCAGTAATAAGAAGACTGTAGGTTCGTGTCCCAGGAAATGTAACTCAAAGCTGTCTGGTCTCCCTTTGCATAAATTGGTTCACCCCCCATCCTTCAGGGCAGAAAGGAATGTGATTGATGCATTTGAAGTAGAAGTTCAATGAAAACAACAATAAAGAAAACAATATTGTGGCAAAACTGTTTAGAAACATTCCTTGGCTTGTCCACGTCAGCAGAAAACCAACAAATACCAGTGAGTTCCAGCAATGGCTGTGAAACAAACTGGGGGAGATGGGAATTTTGCCCTTTTTGTCCATAGACTGTTATGGTAGCTTATGGATGGAATCAGTTACTGAAAAACCAAGATGGCTTTAGATGAACAGCCACATGTTTGTTATGTCCCCTTGCAAACTCCATCTTTTCAAATTACTTTGGGTGTCTGGAGCAGGACAGCTGGTTATCTTTCTTTTCTTTCCTGCTTCCTAGTTATTCTATGGCAATAGGTAAATCCAGCATTCTTGATTCCAGCTGATAATGTTGCTGAAAAACCACTTGCCATCTTTATTAAGAGCTGGACTTCTACACTTTGCATGTTTAGTATCCCTTTCCAGAAAGCCCCCAGTGTAGATCTCCTCTTGCCCTGTTATAGCCCTACTTGGAAAGATCCATCCATCAGCAAGAAACTCTACATAGAGGAGCACCACACAGCTCCAATAGCTTCACACCTGCAGCTTTGGAGTATTTTTCCTTGTGAGTATGAAGCAGGGGGTAATTTGCAGCATGTGTGCAGTACAGTGATCCAGTTGTTTTGCTTTCCATTCCCAGCTTACAGAATTCATGTCAGCCAAAGTACAGTGGATACGCTTCGGAGTCTAAATGAAGGCTATGAAATCGTACCTAGGGGAAAAACAGAGCTGAAGGTAAGAAGGCCGGGACTGTCTGAAATACTTCACACATGGGAATCTTCTTGCTTGAGGAATTTGCCTATTAAGCTCTTGTTTGGCCTTCATCCACCAACCAACCTTTGGATCCTTCCCAGATTATCCCCGTCCATTGTTTCAATACATGGGGTAGTTATTGAAAGATTGTGGGATCAAGGAATCAGCTGCATATGATGGATCTAACAATTTATTTAGGATTCTATTTATCTCACCTTTCATAGAAGCTGCTACTTTTCAGTGCTCAAACAAGACAAATAATTCAAAACGTCACTGCTCCCCTTACATAGCCAATAGACAGCAGTAGGATCTTTGTTTGCCTTGAACACCCACAGTAAGAGATCTGAATATGACCCCAGGTTCCACAACAATCTTTCATGATGGGTGGAATCATCTCAACTGATTTCATATGCCCGCAAGTGGAGATAAAAGGTAATTATTCCAGATTTAGTCAATGGAAAGAAACCTTTACATAGTGGAGATGAATTAGCACTTTAGGAATTATTAACCTGACTTTCAGGATCCAGTTTATGGGAAGATGAGTGTCAATCAAGAAGTTTCTGTTTTCTTCCACTTCTCCCTTCAAGGGTGATTGACTCTGATATCAGAGCCTGCAGTTCAACAGATACCTTTCACCCATATTCATCTTATTTGGTGGAACAAGCATCATTAATTGAGAGATTTTATGATAGTTTGAGCCTCCTCTTTTAGAATAGTGAAATTCAAATCATCTCAGCCATTATGAGGGAGAGCCCAAGATTTCTAGACATGCTCTGTCTCTGGATATATTTGAGGCCCAATGAGGTGGTTATTTATTGGGCAGAGGGTTGTCAGAAAGCTGCTCTTTATCTGGATTTCATTTTCATTTTAGGGCAAAGGAGTAGAAGACACATATTGGCTAGTTGGGAAAAAAGGCTTTCTGAAGCCCTTACCTAAACCTCCTGAACTAAAGCCAGGGTAAGTGTGACTTTCTCACTGTTCAATACATTCATTAAAAGGTCCTTGTTGGAGTTCACAGGCTGAATATCTGTCTTTCCAAGTTACCTGTTTGCAAAGTCTGCATCATTTTCCTTAGATGACTTACATTTTCAGACATAGTACTGGGACTCAGAAGTGTGTTTTCTTCAGTTCCTCTCCTTAATCACAGTTCCCAAGTAGCATGGAAACTTGCTGCTTCCCCCTTATATTGTCCTGAATCTCCTTCCTGCTCTGAGTGAGTATGGGAGATGTACAAGAAGGGACACTTTCAGGTCTCTGGTGTCATCTGTATATAGGTGACACTCAGATTTTTCTCTCCTTCCATCTAAAGGTGTTTTCTCCTGCAGAAAACACCAGCCTCGTTCACTAGATAAGCTTGTTTCTTCCCTGTAGCACTGTTCATTTGCACAGAACAATAAGGACAATTAGTGTTGTGAAAATATGTCACCATTAGGCAACTAAAGACTTAATGATGTCGCTTCCATACAAGTGGTGGTAAGCAAAGACTGAGCACTTGGAATTCATTAAGCCATTTAGTAGCTTTGCAATGCCTGGCTTTGCAAACAGAATACTCCCTGTTCAGCTATCGCATTCTGTATGCTTGGAAAGGATGTTGCGGTCAGGCCATAAAAACCAGGAGTGAGATTTGTTTGACAAGAGCAGTGTGGTCACCCATATTAAACCTGCTCAACCTTGACTCCCTTTGTAGTCAACAGAGAGAAATACATGCGCAGGGGTCTGATTCGACTTGCCTGCTTAGACATCTGTATTCTAAGATGAATTGCCCTCACAAGATGCTGGTTTTGTTGACTATAAAGACTAGCTCAGAGACAGATGTCTGACAGCAAACAGGATCTGTTTTTACTTTGGCTTTCCCTGAGCAATCTTGTTCTAAGTTTTGCCTCATTTTCTCTTAGTAAAATGAAAATTAATCTTCCTTTGCAAGTAATGGTTAACTAGTTGGGCAGCTGCATACAAGGCAGTCCATGTGCTCAGTGCCCTCTCAGTGCTTTCTTGGAGTAGAATGGAATTAAAAGTATTTGGGACCATAACTTTGAAGTTATTTGGGTGTCAATCAGAGTGGGAGATAGAAGGTTACTGGAGGATAATTTTGAGACACAGTATTAGGCTTGGAAGCCTTGATGGAAATGAGCTATTGAGTAATGCGTGTAGACACCACAGATGCATTATTCATGGCAAATATGAAACTGGGAGGAGCTTTGCCAGATTAGCAAAACTCTTACTTACCATGGTTTACAATGACTTACCATGCAGCCCAGGAAGCACCCAGACTTCTATCCTGAGAGTAGGTTCTTCTCATGATGGTTTTACCATCTTAAAGTCATGTGTTAGGCCTCTGTTGACTGCTGAGGTTCTTTCAGTAGTCCTCAAAGATCCTGTCCTCTGGTCATTTGTGCTAAAATCAGACCTATGCAGGCCTGAGCTGTTTCTAAGCATGGATTGTAAATGACAGAAAATGCATCAGATCCAGAGGAACAATAAGAGGAGGCAAAGAATTTTCCTATGTACCCAGGATCAAGGGTTCTTAAGCATCCTTGTATAACCTCAAAGGAACCCTCCAGTAGCACTGCAGAGAGGGAGGTGTCTGCTGTTATTCCAAGGCCCTGATCTTCACTTCTTTTGCAGTATTTCTGCTCATCATACAGCAGTTGAACAAATGTGAAAGTAATCAGAGGGAAAAACAAAGTTATATGAAACTGAAACCTAATGAAGGGTCAAAATGAAAGCTATACTGCATGGAAGTCAAATGTCAAAGGGCAGAAAGAAGTAACTGGATGTTCAAGCAAAGCAAATATTTGGAGAATTGCCTCACGCATATGCTGTGCTACTATCGGGTAGATATCAGACATTATGTTCTGTTATTCCAGCCTTATCTTGATAGTTCAGTTTTGCGCCAGATTATGAAAGGTTGAAGGTTGTTTCTCTCATGGGGGCCAGCATGGTAGATTCAAGTCACTGCCTCATACTTCTACAGGAATTTCCACATCTATAAGCTTCTGAGCTGTAGAAGGAGGCACTGAATAAAGGCCTCTTCTACTCATCTTTTCACCCTGTCCTGAAGCAACTCATCTTCTCTTTAGGTCTTTCCTTTCCATGAGGTTCACGAGCATTTGCTTTTATCTCATGCTTTATTTTGTGACTTGAGTGGCCTAAACATCTACAGATGGGCAGTTGTGGTGGTCTTGCTGAGAGGTGATACTTAATAAGAGAAGGTTAATAAATAGTGCTTGGCCTCCTGTCTATAATGTAGAAACACAAACCTGTGGGCCATGGATTTAAGGGTCAGATACTAGTGGTGGATATTCTGTGTGGAGAAAGGGGTCAAAGATGCCCTAAGGAAAACTTAATCTAATAAGGATTTAATCTTAATAAAAATATCTGTATCTGTGTCTGACCCCATGAGTTATCTCATATGGACAACTTGCTGAGCTTTGTTTCACTAATGGTCTGTTAAAGCTTCCTAGTGCCATGACCAGTCATAGCTCTTGAAATACAGAGTTTTTCAGGACTTCATTGCAATGTTTTATGGCAAAGAGAGCAGGTAACATTAGAAAACAGTGCTAGCTTCCTATTATTTCCCATGACCTAAAACCCATCAGGCAATCAAATCTGCAAGCACAGCCCTTAGCAGGAGGATTTCTTGGCATATGAAGGCAATTTTCCAGCTCTGATAGGCAGTCATGAACAGATCTGTGATTAAGTAGCTCATAGAGCTGCTCATAGAAGGATAAATCAAGCTTCATTATCCTATTGTGCTTGCAGCAGTTTCAGCACCCTAGACATGGGCAGCTGTCCTTGACCTTACGAAGGTGAGGTTTATATGGAAGTTAGAAGCCAAACTTTAGCAAACTTGAAAATATGAAGTATTTCATTACGTGATTGGGTTAATACTCATGGTCAAGTGATAATAACCCTGCTGATATATCCAAAGTTGCTGAGAGAATGTATCTGATTGATTGTCTTATAATAAACCTCAAGCCACCATCAGGTCAAAACCTGCTGCACTATTGTGCAGAAATAGGCAGCAACCTCCTCCACTCCCCTTTGGATAAAGTCCTGCTGGGTGCACTCAAAGAACAAGCCTTTCATGCTTACCCATTTGTGGCTGAATTTTGCTACTGCTTGCATAAAGAAGAATGAGAGAAAGCATTCCTCTTCCCTCTCTGTTAGGATTTAATCTTATCAAAAGATAGCACAGACACCTCCATATGAGCTGGTCATTTACATATCATAGAGTCAGTGCAGAGAAACAAGCACATCTAGGTGCAGTTCTTCTGCCCCACAGAGGACATTGGGATAGACCCCATCTGCAACCCAGCAGTGCCTGCTTCCTTCCCCTGGCTTGAAAGAGACACCAAGGAATTTGGCTTTTATGGAGACCTCTCTGCTGCAGGTAGCTAAATTTCAGGGAGATAAACCCCACCTGAGCTGTAGATTCCCAGAAGAAGCTATTCCTCATTCAGCCCATCAGGATTATAGCCTCCCTGCTTCCCTGTTCTTAGGACCTACCCCTAAAGGCTCCAGCACTCACAGGAAGGTTTATAAACAGGGATCAATGTCTCTATAAAAAGGAAAGGTATTCCCAGAGCTGAGGATTTAGGAAAGGTGTGGAAGGACAGCTTGGCGAGATGTTTCCATATGTAGGACAGAGTTGGCAAAAGAGCTGAAACTTGATTCTGATCTCCCTTGGGAAAGGCTGCTAAATTTGTGCTAAGCTTTCAGGGAAAACTGGCTGTCTCTAGGGACAGTTAAATAGCATTTCCATTTGGAAATGTGCTGATAGCTTTGTGAGCTGAGAGCTTCTGAAAGCAACACCCCTGGAAGGCCAAGAGGCACAGAGGCAGGAGCTGAACTAACCGAAGGCAAGATCTTCACACAAGCTTTGTTCTGCTCTTCCCTTTGATGAATGAGGGGGAGGATCAGAGGAATAACAGAATAATTCTCCCAGGATTCATCTTGTCTAATGGATTCTGGACACATCCATGATAGATACATAGTTTGTGCTCCTTAATCAACAAAGTCATCCATCTCATCCTGGGAGAAGTGTCTAAGATGAGTCCTCTGGATGTGCCTGGCTATACAGATAACAAAAGATGCTTGTCTCAGAGCAGGCACTTCACTTTGGGACAATTGAAGTTAAATCAGCTAACCTCACCCTTTGCAATAAGTCAAGATGAAGTGATACGGGAGGGGAATAAATAAAATCAGAACCAGACCCAATACTTGTTTTCCTTTTTCACACCAGAAGACACTTCCCTTTCAATCAGTCTCCGTTACAGTCTGTTCTTTATTGCAGATGAAACTGAACTGGTTCTTTCTCTAATGGCCTACATGTTCACTGCAGGTCTAAAGCCCATGGCTTACCCTTGGAAGAAATTGCAGAGTTCAAAAGGAGAAAAGCTGCAAAACTCATGGGCAAAAGGGCCTAGATCTGAGGTAGTAGCTGTAGGACAGTCCCAATGTAGCACTGCTATTTAGTGCCTGCTTATATGTTGTTTGTCTGCACTTCGCTGGGTTAGTGTCATGCTTTATTTTACTATTTATTCGGTCAAAAATACGTATTATTCTTTTAAAGTGTCTCATTGAAAGATGCTCCGAACAGCAGCAAAGTTGCCTTAAGATTGTAGTAACCCTGTTGGGCTATCTCCTGACAAATTTATGACCTATTACCACATTCACTCCTGAAAGACATACAGTCTTACTGTGTTTACCTGCAGTGTATTATCAACCCCCTGGATGTCTATGTGCACTGTGCCAGGATGAGCCTAGTCCACGGTAAACACAGAGATGAAGCCTGAGAGAATCCAGATTGCCTGTTGTTGCTTTCCAGCAATGTCTATCTCCTGCCTATAGTGTAATTCCGTATCTCATGCCATGAAACAAGATGCAGCTCTGTCATTCATCACTTCGATTCCTGTTGTACAAGAAATAAATGTGGATTTAGGATGATTTGGTTGGAACTCAGACGTTATATGGGGTATAGCAGCGTGAGCTAGGATGCCTGATCAAATAGGTGCTACCAGAGCAAGGCTGGCATATAAGCAAGCAGACGCACACATGCATAGAGGGTCTGATGTCCCATTAAAGTGCTCTGTGATTGGGGGGTTTTAAATAATATTTCTGAAAGCAGCAATAATGTTCCTGCTCAATGTCTCTGTACCAACTTTTACTCAATTTCCACTTCCTTAGATGTAGGCAGAGGTGGATGAAAGCCCTGAGTGCTGAGATACAGGCTGGTTACATACCCCTAACATACACCATATCCAGCTGATAGATTACTCTAAATCTCCACCCTGTTTTCTCACAAGGATAAAACCCAGCAAAGAATTTTGGCTGTGTTCCTCTTTCCCAATCACAACTGTTAAAGATCCAGGGAGTGTTACAAGGCTGTTTTATCTCCCTTAAGAGATTCTTAAATATTTGTCTGAGGCTCTCCCTGTTCTAGAAACCGGGCAGAAATTCCTCATTTGTTATAAAAAGATGTAAATATGGGATGCACTGTGCAGAGACCTGCATAAGCACTACCATATGTGAGCACTCGCTGTTGAATGTAAGCTCCAAGGTGCAGAAGAGAGACCTGGAGATCTACATCTAAGAGCTACCCTAAGGAGTTCCTCCACGGCCAGAGACAAAGAGGACATCTTACTTGGGTTAGCCCTGCTTGACAAAGAATGCACGTATAGAAAATATTTAGGACGTATATCACCCACAGACATAGGCTTTTGCACTGAAGCGAAGCTGGTTAGCAGTACATTATGGAGAGCAGAAGGTCCTCATTAGCCCACTTGGCTCGATTCATGGGGAAATAGCAGAAAAATCAATAAGGCATTTTATACCTGGAGCCTTTCAACATTCTTTCTTCAATCCTTCTTGTGTGCATGAAGCTTTCAATAGGGGCAATTATGTCCTCAAAAACCACTTATTCCCACATGCCTGCTTGGTGGTTTAGCGGTGTTTCCAGCTAATCTATCTCAGACATTTTATAATAAAAGGGAATATGCCATCAATAACCCTGTTTTTTCCTTGATAGCAATAAAAAGACGCTATACAAGGAGCTCAGATGTAGTGATCTATAGTCCATTCACCCAGTTTACAGTCCCATTAGTCTGAGACTGTGAACTGCTAACAGTCTCACAGGGTCCTTGCTGCCTGTAGTAAGATAGAGATACCCATCTGCGAGTACTTATATATTTTGGAGTATTCACCAGGCCTGGACTCTAGAAGAAGACCTGCTTCTCATACTAAGGAAATGAATCCTTTAACCTTTAGTGAGTGTCTGTGGACTCTGTTTTCCTTGGTGGACACGTTTTTGAATAGAAATGATGCTTCTGGATGGATCTGGATAAAAACATGCGGCAAAGCATGAGGATCACCAAAGTGCACCTCCAGTTACTCGTGGCTACACCACTAGTGAGCCTTATACTTTGTCCTGCAGTAGGATCTGTGACTGTAACGTGGACCAGCTAAACCACTCATCCAAGTGGGATCCAGCCTGAAGCACCAGAGATACTTGTGCAAGGCTGGCAGATGAACATCACAAAGGATAACCCATGGCATCTCAAACACTGGTAGACAGCATCCTCAGGCAGCTGAATCTCACCCCCAGCATCTTACAGTGCTTCTGATATGGAGAAAGGAGTTTCTCTCTTTCCTTCAAGGCCCAGCAGAGAACTGTCCCATAGAGATATTAATGATTCCCTGTGATCCCCACATTGATTTTACTTTGGAGATGAGGAACAGATCCCATGTAGTCAATCGGAGTCCATTGTGGAGTTCAAAGCAATGAGATTCCACCCCAGTGTGATTGATAGCTGCTGTATCTATGGAGGGATCCAGGATGTATACGTCTTAGCATCACTTGTATTGCTCTTTGCTGACTTTAGATGCATCAGCACATAGGTTGTGTGTCCTGCATGGACAAAGGGCCAGTCTGGGATCACCTGAAAGTCCCGAGGCTCAAATTTTAAACTTATTTTCTCTCCTTTTATTTTTCTTCTCAAGACTTTGCCTCTCCCTTTATTCCGGCCTCTTGTCCCATGAACTCAGCTTAGTGACAGGAGATCCCTCCAGGTTCTTTCTTCTTTGGGAAATAAACACCCAAATCATTGCATCTTGCTGGGCAAGCCATAGACTAGCGAGGTGTGACTGACCAGCAGCATTCAGGACAGGGTTTTTGTAAAGATTCTCTCTGCCCTTAAAGGTGAAACCTGCACAGAAACCCCTTCACCTCCACAAGGATGATCTCAGATGATTTTGCCTGCATGATCTCTCCAAAAATTAAAACCACAGCTGCAGGGACCGAGGACTCATTTCCACTGCTTTTATCTCCCCATTATATCTTTCTTTTCTTCCTCCTTTCTTCCACTCTGCATCAGCTGCTCCTCTCTTGGTATGCAGGGACATGTCCCAGCAACACACTGGAAGGGGTATCTTCTTCGTCCAGCACCAGAAAGGCCTAAAAAATCAACCAGCAAAACAAAACCTCAAAACCAAAACCTAATTGTTTACTTATTTTCCTTGTTTCCTTATGGTCTATTTTGGATAATTGTTGACAAGGGCATCAGCTCTTTCTTATAAAGTACAATGAAAGAATGTCCACAGCGCACCCTCCATTGAATCCTAAATCACATTGGGTTGATACATTCAGGTGATTTCTTAAGATTCAGCAATTTGCTTTTAGATCCCTTTCCTGCTTTTTGCCTGTTCCAATGCCTGAGCACCCTCTGGGGCAGGAATTGTTCCTCAGCTCCATCTAAACCTGCCCTGGTGCAGCTT
>WYDI02027690.1:0-35526 GCA_009867235.2 Psittacus erithacus | reverse complement strand
GGGTGGTGAGGCACTGGAATGGGTTGCCCAGGGAAGTTGTGAATGTTCCATCCCTGGTGGTGTTCAAGGCCAGGCTGTACAGATCCTTGGGTTACATGGTTTAGTGTGAGGTGTCCCTGCCCATGGCAGGGGGATTTGAACTTGATGATCTTAAGGTCCTTTCCACCCCTGGCTATTTTATGATTCTATGATTTGTCTATCTTTTCTACATGTTTATTAAATAATTATCATAGAAATAGTATTTAATATTTTTTTCACAGATCTCCACCTCCATTTATTGTAAATACAAATTTTTTTTTTCTTTTCAATTTGGCTTTGTCTTTCGTAAGATTTTAATGTTCATTACTATGAAAACAAAATGCACTGGATATTATCCATTTTCCTTGATGTAAATCTTACAAACACACTGGAGCTAAGTAAGGAATCATTTTGTCTCCTTATATCTTCTTCAAAATACATGTAACATTCTTTTCTACACTTTCTGCTCTATTCTATTCTGCTCTATAAATCTCAGAGCAAAACCAAGTCTCTGTTGTATTGACAAATGTGGAAAGAAGAGGTTGTACCATGCAGGGAAATCTCCATGTGACGGTGTCAGATATTTGAGATAAGACCATTTGAAGAAGATGTTGAAGGATCCTTTTTCTCTGACCTAATTCACAGACTTAGGAGGAAAAGTGAATAGTATAAAACAAGTACTTCTAAATGCCCCTTGGAAGATAGGTGCTGTAGCCCTAATACTGAGACAGTTTCAATAATCCATTCACTTTCTTTTTGCTGTGGTCTCTCACCATCTGCTTGAACTACTTGTCTGAGTGGCTTTAGAAGTCAGCTTGTTTCTCAGTTCAGGAGGAAAAATTATCTTTTAAAGTTACCAGAGCAACTAGCTCTGGATTGCGGAATATTGACTACACAAGATCGATAATCCTTCTTTACTTCTTTCTATTTTTATAAAACAACATATCTTCTAAAATGTGGAGCTATTTTCTCTCATTAATTATGTGCAATTTAAATTTTATTTTAACAAGCATGAAAAAGAAGACAAAAACAAAAGCAGAGTCAACAATATACAAACATACACTCTTTGGAAGAGGTACAAATGCAATTTGTATTAACGAAATAGGTGTCTATATCTGCCTTGATCACCCTTCTCCTGCCTTACACTGTTTGAATATTGCTCTTTTCAGCCCCATAGCTCTTCCCAGCTCATCACTTTTGCTGTGCAGTCCTCCACCAATGCACCCTGCCCTTCCCATGCTTCAGGTGTTTTCTGGTCCCTCTACCATCTCAGGGTTCTCATTCAAATCCTAGCTCTTTCTCCATCCCAGAGCCACCTCTGAATGCCTCCCCACCTCCAACACGTTAAATCTTCCTCCTAGTCCTTTTCTTTCCCTTCTTCCCATACCTGGAAAACTCACTTTTACCCTGTTCCCATCTCACTCATTAATCTGATTTGCCTTTGCTCCACAGCAAATAACAACTCCACAGCTGATAATTAAAATCCATCTTCCAACTCATTTTTTACTTCTGTTTCTTCCTAATGTCTCTCTCAGTTCATGATCCCAGCCCTGCTTGTCCTCTGCTTCTCCTTCTATTCTTTCTAGTCTTCATGTGGTAATCCTCTCTTTACTCCTCCCAGACTGTTTTTTCTATTTCTTCTGTTAGCCTCTGTATTAAAAAAGGAGTCATCCTTTCTTAAGTAGTATTCTTAGTAGTCTCAGTGAGAAGGAAAGCCTTCAGACGTTTAGTCCATTAAAATCTCATGGAAAGAAGAAGAGATAAAGGAAATAAATGAATTTATATGCTGAAAAGATGTTTAGTTTGCATGTATTTTAAATCAACTTTGAATTGTATTTCTGTTGAAAGGGAAAATGTATCATAAAATTGAGTAAAGTTTATAATGTAAGGAGGTGTAAAAGTCTGGCACAAATTAACCATGTCTAAGTCTGGCTAGGATGAATGGTCATCTCTTCTAAAGCAGCAATTTGCAGTCTTGTGGTAAAAAAGTGATAGGCAGTAAATGGGAGAGGACAGTTTATCTAAGCACTGCTTGCTTTCTCTTAAATACGCATGAAGATTTATGTTGTTCTTCATGTTACATGTTCTTTCCTTTTCAGAGTGTAAGTGTGAAAACCTGAACCAAAGTGGTGGTATAATGCTAGGTTTAGTGTAAGATATACCTGCCCATGGCAGGGGGGTTGGAACTGGATGATCTTAAGGTCCTTTCCAACTCTCACTATTCTATGATTTGATGATTTCCAAACTTGCTTTCCATCATCATCTTTCTTTCACAGATGTCCAGTCAATGAGCGCCCTTTAAATTTCAGTATCACATTTTGACAGGAAAATGCAAGGAAGGCATGTTTTGCAAGTGTTTCTTGCAAGCAAATGGTATAAAACAGTGTTCTATAGTTTTGTTCGGTGTTAGAAATGCTCTGTCAAAATACTCCTCTAGTCAGATCTAAGGCTTTATTTTAAGGTAACACTGAAATATTTAAGCAAACTAGTAGGCTGCTGCTCTAAGAAATACATTTGCTGTTTTGCAGAGCTGTGCAACAGAATGAGTATTACTCATTATCCCTGATTTATTCATTGCAGTTTGTTATTAGGCAGCCCTATTGAATTTCCTAGCAGGATACCATTCTATTTTAAAGGCATATGTGTGTTATAGCAATGTTTAGTTTATTGCTCTTTTACAATATAAAAGCCCTACTTGTTGTTGGTTAACAAAGCTGCAATCATGCAAAACTTTGTCATTTTACTAGCTTTCATTGAAAGCCTTGTGAGTGACATCTTTAACGCAATGCTATCATTAATCTTATTAATGAATCAGACCAACCTATAGTTTGGAACAGTCTTCTCAAATTTTAGAACATGTCTTTCTTATTTCACTTCCATGGACAAAGATTGTAGCACCACTGCAGCTTGTGGTTTTGTATGTAAAATTGCTTTACTGAAAACTTGATGAATAGCTGGGTATTCAGAGGTTTAAAACCCTTTTTTGGGATGAAGTCTATATATGAGTTCTACCAAAATGCTTTGATTTCCTACCACATTTCTTTTAATAAGCTACAGCTAAAAACAGCTGATCATGAATAACTTAAGAAAATGCTGTTCTTACTTAATCTCACTTAAAATATCCTTGGGATTTCCAAGGGCCAGAAAAGCAGATTAAAAATTGTTTTACAGATCCTAGGAGGTATTGCTTATTAAAGCACATATTAATTACTTCTCTGTTGATAAATTACTTGTGACACATGTAATTAAAGCAGAAGATTCAATCATTAACTTCAATCAGTGTGAAAGTACACTTAAAAAGAGCAAATTGTAATGCACAAAGAGAAACAGACTAATGGTACACTGCATTTTTTTATATTTTAAAATATATTTTCCTGGAAAATAGTTATGATAAAAAATATATATATCTGATTTTTCATACTTCTAAATCCATAAAGCACAAAAACAGCATAAAAAAAAATGCTTGCAGCATAGATTAAAAAAAGTTTGGAGGAAGAAATGTTTGACCTTATAATCATGGTATGGTACATATATGTAGTACACATCTATGATGCTCCACAGATGCAAACAAGCTGGTCTCTGACAGTGATAGTTATTGTATAAACATGAAGAAAAGACACTCTCTGACTCAAAGAAAGGTTTGTGACATTAATAACTGCATCACTGTGTGATTGCATTACACTGCAAGGAGAAAAGTGCTATACTTAGAGAAAGGCCAATGCCTTTTAGCCTGGTTAAATGCTTCGCTAATGCCAAAATGCAGTGATTTCAGTGAAATGACTGCCTTGGATTATCTCACACACTGACTAATCCTAGTGAAGTGGGTTCTACTTTGAAGTGGCTGGCAGGAAACAACTCTGTGTCCCTTTCAACCCAGATTTCAATGACGTTAACACATTTCTCTTGGATACTAGTTATTATCTAAATGTTGTCCCACTAACTATTATCAGACTTCTTACAATTCAACCAGATGATTTTCAACCCATCCAACACTGTCCAGTGCAAAATTATTTAGCTCTGAGATTATGTGTAGAGTATTTTATATTTTATTATATCGTGTTCTAAATATCTCCAAGGATGGAAACTCCATGGCCTCCCTTGGAAATCTGTGGCAGTGTTTGACCACCCCCTTGCAAAGATTCGTTTTCCCTTGTACCTAACCAAAATTTCTCTTATCATGTGTTTCTGTTGTCCCTTCTCCTTCACTCTGAGGAGTCTTCTTTGTACCTTCCCATCAGGTGTTTTCCTATTAAATTAGGAATAATACATATTGAAAGGGGACTTATATGAAAGATGGGTACGGAATTTTTAAGAGCACCTGTTGTGATAGGACAAGGGGTAATAGTTTCAAACTAAAAGATGGAAGATTCAGACTAGATGTAGAGAAGAATTTTTTTACAAAGAGGGTGGAGAAACACTGGAGCAAGTTGCCCAGAGAGGTGGTAAATGACCCATCCCTGGCAGTGTTCAAGGCCAGGTCACATGGGGCTCTGAGCAACCTGATGTAGTGGAAAATGTCCCTGCCCATGGCAAGGGGGTTGGACTAGATGACCATTAAAGGTCCTTTCCAACCCAAACTACTCTATGATTCTGTGCTTAAGTGGAGAAAGGTTCTGACTGTAATGGTCCTTTGAAGTACAAGCCTAACTGTTTATAAAAGACTCTGGAATAAGGTACTGCTTTCAGAAAGCAAAAGCTGGAGCCTGGGCACTAAGGGGAGGATAAATTCAGTGGGGAAGCTGTTGAAAGATCTCCCATGGGATACAGAAGAGATACAGAAGAAGCTGGAAACTGATTTAACTATCAGCGCTGCTAGCATTCTTGCTGAGAACTGGAACATCAGTGTATGGAATGGCTGGTAAAGAGGTGAGGTCACCCAGGAACCTCTAGTGTGACTACTCTGTGGAAGGAGGTCCGACCAAAGGGTCTGTGGTGGCTTGCTTGAGTCCTTGCTGCTCCCCAAGGGTTAACAATCCCAGCAGGTGAGTTAAGTGCTTGGGAAAAAAATAATTGCTCAAGTTACAGTCTCCATTGTCTACACAATGAGCGCAGTTTGTGAGAGATGTCTAACTTTTAAAAGCCAAAATCAGGTGAAATAAATGCAGCTTATAAAGGTGAAGTACTTGTCAAAGATCATAGAGAAAACAGGAAATAAAAAGCAGCACATTAATTTAACATAGCCTATAATATAGAGGTGAATGTGATACAGAGCTAAGTACAACTCTGGCTTCATTTACAGAAATGAAATTACACCCACTTACATTAGAACTGATTATAACTCCCACTAACTTAAACAATCCCCAGGTCTCACATACCTAATGTGTCCAAAGTTCAGAGTCACTCACCCTTTCCTGACATTTGAAATAGCAATCTGAGGTTTCAATTCTTTCTGTCCTTTTCATTCACAATGGCTAAATTCTAATTACATTTTTTATTCAAGCAGCAAGCATGTGACTTTGTTAAGCCTGAAGGATTTTTCTGTCTTGTATTTCAAGGAGGGCATACAGAGATTTTGAAGAAGCTTAAAACTTCTGATTAAAGATATCAGAAGAAAAGTGTGTTGCTCAAATCTGTATCTCAGCCTCTTATTGGTACCATACATTTTATTCAGGTAGATCATTACTCTGTAATTGTTGCTACTCAGACAGTTTGGAAGAGATGCATACAATTATTTTCATGAGAGAAATTAAAAACATTCTTTAAATTCTGTAAGTATTCTTATTAACAATGTTTCTTAGGGTCAACAGTAAGCACCTCTCAGGATGTGTAAGAAAACCACACGATGAGAATTCACTTTTGTTTTGAGACTTTGTGATTGACACAGAATACATTTCCTCATATTTTTCTACATTTTGGTAGAATGTTGTGGAGTAAGAAACATGGATTGGGGAGCCAACAAGGGAAACAAAGTACTTTCAAAAAGCTACCTTTATGTTTATTTGCTCATTACTTCATGCATTAGTGAAGAATAGTGAAATAATTGTGTCATATCAGAGAAAAGTTCCTTTTTGTGTTGCTCTTTATTTCAGACAATGGAGTGTCATAGAATGACATGATAACTTCCATCACAGGATATTTCAGGCTGGAAGTGACCTCAGGAGACCTCTAATTCAACCTCGTGCTCACAGCAGGGTCAGGTCTGAGGTCAGACCAGGCTGCTCAGGGCTTCATCCAGTGGAGGCTTGAAAACCTCCAAGGGCAAGGAGTGCAAAACCTTTGCCTCTGCCTGTCATCTCAGGGAAAAAGTTTCTCCTTATATCAAGAGAAACCTCTCCTGCTTCAGTTAATGCTCATTGTCCCTTGTCCTTACACTGCACATGGCTGTGATGAACCCAGCTACGTACTGCTGATGACCACGTAGACACTGGTGGCTACTGTTAGGTTCTCCCCAAATCCACCTTTGCTCCAAGCTATGCAGGTCCAGCTGCCCCAGCCTCTTCTTAGAGGGCCAGTTTGATGTCCCAGTATGAAAAGAAAAGAAAGAAAGACCTGAAGAAAAAAAAAAAACAACACTATTATTTTCTCTACCTTTTGTTACAGTCTTAGTCAGTTTGCCTGTCTGGTTTTCTATCCATCTGGTTATTCACTCAGCCTGACTCTGGTGGGAGACAGTACCAAAAATCTTGCCAAAGACGAGGTGAAAGGCATCCCCTGTTCTCTCCTTATGTGCAAATCTGGACATGTTTTTGCAGGAAACAATCAGGTTGGTGAGACATGATTTATCCTGGCAAACCCATGCTAACTGTTCCCAGCCATCTTCCTTTCCCATTTGTTCTCAGAAATATGCTCCAAGGGGACAGAAATTTGTGCTCATGGGAAAATGCAGTTAGGGAATGCAAGAAGTCTCACCTACCCTGTATGCACTTCCAGTTTCCAGCACACTTCAGGTTTGAGGCTTCCTGAGTCAAAATTGTATCTTTGTATTGATCAACTTTAAAGTATGTTTTCCTGCAATAATGCCTCTAGCAACTTTTGCCGACCTAATTAAACAGGTAGCATCTCGAACAGCCTATGACAATGAGTGTCACACTTTAATTTCACACTTTATGAAGATGTAGATGCCTCATCTTTGGGATTGACAAGCTTACCTTGATCATCAGTCTTCTCTTTCTATTAAGTAGAGAGGAGGTTCCTATCTAGGGGGAACAGGCAGGGTTTGTTTTTTTCCAACAGACTGATATATTTTAAGCTGCTTGCTTGGAAAAGTAAATAAAAGTATCAATTTTTGAGATGGAGAAAACATGGGAAAGAATGGGAAGAAAACTTGTAAAGAATGAAAAAACAGTTCCTTCTTCTGCTCAGTAACTCTTGTCTGGATTCATCAGCATACTCAGGAATCATAATAACTTTTATTTCCATTTTGTTTCCCTTCAGAGTAGAAATACTTCATTATAATTATTTTACTTATACATACACTTTGCCCAGGGAGAGGTCAGGGTTGGAAGTGCAGACTGAATGTCTGGCTAAGCACAATAAATGCAGTTACTGAGCAGGTTCCATGAAATCTCTGCATCTCACTGTTAGATAATGGCTCCTCTTACAGTAACTCAGATGCATCTTCTTCGCTGTAGGATACCTTCTTTCCAAGAACTTTACAAATACTAAATGCAATGTCCTATGTTCAGCTCCTGTCATTCAAGATGAGATCTGTAATTTCGTCATAAACACTAAATACACAGTTGTTAGTGTGATCCAGACTAGGGCTAGCACACAAAGTTTCGCTTGAGACAGGAGCAGCTTTAGTCACATACTCTAAGACTGTGCTTCAGAGCATAAACCACAGCCAATTTCTGTGTGTACGTTACAATAACTACTTAAATAACCATTAATTTATGCACAGCTCTCAACTTCATTTTTTCCACTGTAGGAAGGTGTGACATACTGAAAACTGAGTAATTTTTAATATTGTAAGGGGTAGATGAGTGCTTTAATGCTTTTTCTAAATACATTTAGCTTTGTTTTCACCATGCCCTCTTTCAAGTTAGATCCCTCAAAAGCTGCCCCTGAAGGCAAGAGGCATCTTTTTTTCTTTTGTACTTTATGGAAAAATATGATGCATTACTTTCAAAATAAAAATATTTATCTAGACATTTAATGATGACTTTTCTTTAAATTTTTAAGTAGCAAATATCCTGCTGTTGGTTTATTAGAAAACTCAGCAGCTACTCTTGAAGCATCTCATCTGAAATATCTGGACAGGATCTGCTTGCAAACAAGAGGCTTTAATTTCTAATTATAGGCTGCAGCCAGATTTAGATTTTAAAACAAGATTTAAGGAAAATATTGCAGTTTAAGTAGACATCACAGATACATTTTTAAGGTAGCACCTAGAAACTCAAATTACTGTGTAATACATAGTTGTTTTATATCACATAAGAATACAAAAGATGGTAGTATACTTGAGGAAAACTGGATGAATGTAAACCAACTATACCTCTTTAAGAAAAAAAAAAAATTGACTGAGAAAAAATATTAAAGAACTTCGTGGCTGATGTACCAAATAAGTGATGCCTGAAAGAGGTCATTGCCTGTAATTCAACACCCTTCAAGACACTTTTGCACATAAGCGCTATTTTTTCTTGTAAATTCAAAAGTATCATTAGCCTATAGGAGACTGAAAAATGTTTGTGACAGGGATGTTACATTCAAATAGCACTTGGAAAAAAACACAATATCACAATACCATTGGTGTAGAAACTAAACACTTAACTGCACGCTAGTGGAAGAAAATTACATTATAATTTAAACTGAGTACTAAGTTGAATGAGGACTCTATCCTTCTTTGAGTGGAGAGGAATAATAAAATTGCAGTTGACTTCCTTGGGGCAGGATCAGACCCTAACAGGCTAAGGATGATAAATCAAAACAATTGATCAGCAGCAGATGGTTGCAACAGATGACTGAATAAGCAATATGCTGATTTTTTATGAAATACTTTTTTTAAAATGTATAACTTGTCAAGAAATTTGATCGGATTCATGTGAATTCTAAAATGTGCGGTATTTTCATTACAGTATGTAGAGGGCAATTTTACTTGCCAAAGTAATCTCTATAGCAATAATGTTATACAACAGTAACATTATATATAAATACTCATTCAAATTTAAAAAAAAGTTAATGTTGCTGCGTGTAAGAAGAATGCAATAGGAATAAGGAAAGAAAGAACAAAGAGAAAGTAGGAAGAGTCAAAAAAACAGTAAAACCACTTTCTCTCTAGGGCTCTTTACTCACTCTACAAAGGCATTTAGGTACCTATTCCCTATGAAACTGGGGAAGTTTGGCTTCTAAAAATGGTGAAGCACCTACATACTTCTGTGGATATGTCTCCTGCACTCAGCTGGGTGGAGTGTTATATATAAAACATAACACTGAAACATAATGGGTATTTTGACTGATCCTGTCAACACACATTATAGGCAGTAACAACTGTATGCATCCCTATGGCTATTGCATACACGGCTGGGATTTCCCAGCTAGATAGAAGCATGAAGCACACTGAGTTCATGGCCAGAAAGCCTGATCTGTCCTGGAGGCACAAAACTGCTCATTCAGCAGAAAAATAAACCATGCATCTACAGCCTATCTACCAGACATCCCAGCCAGATGTTCACCAGCAGTTCTGGATGGGCTGCAGGCACTCACACACCATGGGAATGGTGTCCAGGCCTTTCACTTCCTTCTGAATAAGCCTAATAGCTTGTTGTGTATCTCAGTGACTTCCAAAACAAATGCACACTATGGATGTTCTCCCTGTGCCCTCCTCTGGATTTCTGAAATATCAGTATTCCTCAGTCTATTCGGGGGGAAAATCAGTTTGCCCAGGCAAAACCCACGCAAGGGAGACTGCCAAATGTCTAACAGCACATGTCTTGAGCCCAAGGACAGATGCTCTGCAGTTTACTTATATAGACATAGACTTACATAGACATAGCCAAAGATGCCATAAATCTGTTCAAATATGTCATGGGCACAGGTTAATTAAATTAGTTAGGTAAGATCCTCTTTTCAAAGTGTTAAACATATTTAAGACCAGGACTCCAAGAATAGATTATAAATTAAAACAAAAAACAGATTCATAATCTCTTTCTTAGATAAAGCAAACCAAATATCATTTTATTACATGATCAAATTTACACTGAAAACTGTGTATTCAGTGTGGTCATGACTAAAGACACTAACAAAATTAAGTGCAAGAATGAGCTATGCCTTTTAAAAGACAATATAATAAATTACTGGGACAACACATCAGCCACTGTGAAGTGTTTTTCATCAGAGGGACTTGAAAGCAAAACAGAACAGCTTTCTAAATGCTGTCTGAGATAAATACAAGAGTTACTGGATAGAACTCTGAGTCACATGAAAGATCAGAGAATTCAGTGGTGAAAATAAGGCTACCCCAACAAGGAGGCACAGGTTCACCTGGGTGCATACTTCAGGATCTCCCTCCTTAGAAATTCCCAGGTGAACAGATGACCAGTGATAAAATGCCTGCCCATGTGTAGATACCTCATTTTGGGTTCTTGATGCAGAGCAGCCATTCTTCTGTGATTTTTGGACATTTTGATTTCTAGAACTACTGCACTAGCTGAGCTATCTGATGTATGAAATCCTGCAAAATGGATTGGAAATTCTGCAAAATGTACTGGACGAGGCTGCAGTAAATAGTGGCTTGATGATTAAAGATGCCATAGTTTTTCCTGCTTCCGAGTGCTAAGCAGTTGTCATGTCTTAGTTGATAGCAGCTGGATTGCAGCAGCTGGATTGCAACAGTCACTGATCTAGGGACTGCTGTTCAGCCAGATGTTTGCAATGTCCTTTGAGACCATCAGGCTGAAAAATGAAGTATAATCATCAGCTATTATAAATAGCAATGGATTCAGAGAGGCTCACAGAGTCTGCACGGTATGCACGGCGTTCACAGAAATCTGGTGTTGCATTTGCTATGAGAATAGCATAGTTCTGAGAGTCTGAGAGTGGTCCACCTCCCTCACAGCTCTTATAGCAGTCCAAGTACCCTGAAAGGTGATGGGAATCTTTCCATTCACTTCACAGAATGCTGGATAAGATCCAGATAGGGCAGAAGACGACTCTATCAGTTTTTCCTACTTAGTATCATCTTGTGAAAGGGATGTGCCAGGAAGAGATAAACCATCTGAGTAATTTTCCATAGCAGAGCTTACATGGTTACAGAGAAACTATGATTTTACAATGTACAAAATTCCAGGAAAGAATGGTAAGCTAATAAAGCAAACTAAAGGAAATATTCCTGTGACATATATGGGGACTGATTTAGTTTAAAAGGGCTTTGCACTTTGGATGGGAAAAACAAAACTTACACTCTATCATCAGCACTCGCCAGTCACAACATGAACACTTTAATGGTGACTGGCGCTCCTGTGGGAGCTGTTATGACTCCTGTGTTCCCTTGATAAATTCTGTTCTCAGAGATGTTCCCAGGGCTTGTGTACATTCTGCTTGTGGCTGCTCTGATAGCAAAGACACATTCCTCAACTCTAAACCCCCAACAAATACATTGTGTTTTTCATGAGAATTCATTTGGCTTTGTATTGGAAAGCCAAGGAAGAGGGCATGACTTGACCTTTAGCATATAGTCTTCCTCTTATGAGAACATCTCTTCATTTGTATGCTTAAGAAATCAAGAGCTCTTTTCAGGAAGCACGTCTTGCACAACCAACATGACCAGCCTGACCAACTTTCTTTGGCCACACATGGGAAAGAGATGTCTGAATGACAGCATGCTGTGACTAGTCCTACCATGTCTTAAAATAGACGTTAGGTGCATAAAACTTGGTGAAATACAGATACCTTACTCTAACAGGGCAGTCTATAAACGCAGCTCCTAGCCTGCTTAGATGCCTAGGACATCACTGCTGCCTGTTTTCTCCAAAATTCTTCCACCAGCCACTCTCTGTAGCCTGAGTCTTGGGTGGCCATATCCTCCCTCTGAACCTGCTACACTGTTGATGCCCCAGAGAGAGGTAGCTTCTTCACTTCATGATATGGACAATGCACTTTGGCATGTCCATGGCTGTTTGGGAGACACTTGCTCTCCTATGCAGTTTTTAGGACACTTCTATACCCTGCTCTGTACAAGCTGCTGCATCTGTTAGCTAGAGAACTGTGTTTCTGAAAATGTGAGTCCTCATGAAGTTCAGCAAAGGGAAATGCCAAGAATTGCATGTGGGGAAGAATAACCTCAGGCGCCAGGGCAGGCTGGTGTACTTATTTATCTGAAACTACTATTATATTGAGGAATATTTCCTATTTAGAAGAAATATTTTCTTTTAAACAAGCAAAATGAAAAAAAATCCAAATAAATACAAGGCCTTTGCAAAGCTGCTCATCACAGTAGACAGGATGGTCTAAAAAACCCCAAATGTCACATCAACATTCCTAATGATATCAAGCCCCCAAAAGATGTTCTCATTATAGCTCAGTGCCACAGATAACGAAGTGAGTCAGAAACTTGAATTACATCCAGAAATGGATGGGGAGAGGTAGGAGAGTATGTAAATCAAAAATTAAGATAAGGGTTAGTTTTCTCCCATGAGCTCATTAGATTGGATCTTTTGGCTGCAGCTCTATGACAGCAACTTGACAACTGGGAAAGGGACAGTTTCAGTACATTTATCATCAGTATTGCCCTTAGGCTGCTAGATTCCTGGAGAAAGTAAGACCAGATCCCATTTTTCTAACAAACATGCTTGATTTGCTAGTTTAACCTCTCTTAAAATACATTCTATTTCTGTCAGTATCATGATTAGCACTTTCTTTTTCTTTCCTTTTTCTGGATGGTTTGAGACAGCTGTAAACTCTGCTGAATATGAGGTTGTCCCCTGAGGAGCCACTTGCAAGGCTTCTCTGAAACTGTGTCTACCAACCCCGATGCAAATGCCTGAGTATCTAAGTGGAATTACTCTCTCTCAGCTTCAAATGGACACCTAGAAGTTTGCTGAAGCAGGAAGTCTGAAAAGTCACAACTAATTTTAAATGTTTCATTGTATTAATTTTACCAAAATAGAGTTTCATCCTAATGAGGTCTAGAATAAAGAAAGTAAAAGTTACCCATAATGCAGGAACCAAAAGGATAATGGCAACCAGAGCTGCAAAGCACTGTGAAATTCAGCCCTTCATTTCTATTACTGACCTTTCACATCTAATGGAAATCATCAATATGTTCCTATCACCAAGTGCAATTGTGAGCTGAACAAAAAGGATAGCAGATTTATATGGTACTGGTTAATGACTAATGCCAAGTATTCAGGCTCTTTTGTCTCCTTATCTATCAATTAATTTCTTCATTAATTTGCCTATAGATTCTTGCAATTCCTGTCTTTTCACTTTTTGAAGAAACTGGTTACTCACTTTGACCTTAAACCCTACAGCACTTCATCAGTGCTCTTCTTGTTCTCCACCAACAGATCATCTGCATTTACAGCACTGATTTCAATTTCTCAAAGGTCACAGTAAGAAGTAGCATTCAGGAGTAGCAAGACTGGCTGGCCAGCTAACCAAATGAGGGGATAATATGTTCCCAAAAATACCTTACAAATGTCATGAGACAAGCTATTAAATTAATCACATTTAAAATGCTACAATGATTTGCTATATTTCAACACAATTACACCTAAAGTATATTAAGTGACAGACAGCCTAGTCTTTGTGGACATTTTTGTACATACTTGCACAGTCTCAAGCACAGACAGTCCTTGATCCCCCACTAGGAGGCTGGCCTACCACAATAAAAAGACTGTTTGTTTTATGATGATGATTCAATCTCATAGTAACAGTAAAAGAACACAGTTCTTGCTCAGAAGTACTTTGAATCTGGTCCATCCCTTCTTTTCAGTTTGGTTTTATTTTAGAATAAGATAGTAATGCCGGGTGAAGCCTAATTCCTCCTCTCCTTTTATTCTAGTTGTATATACCTGATGGCTTCCAAGAGTACCAGCAAATGCTTATTGAGAACCCATCTTCAAGAAGACAGTGACATATTATAAACACAATCTAATTTGACATCACAGGCAGGAATGTTTCAAGTGCTAGAATTAGTGTCAAATCTAAGACAGCTCCAGGCTTCACAGGAATCACCAAACAGAGGTAAAAAAACCAAATTAGTGTGTCGCAGAAAGACCTGGCAACAAACACTGAGCTGCTGTGTTATCTTGTATGCACAACTTTACCAGAAGTAAAACTAATTTAGAGTGTTGGCAGAATGTAATAAATACCCTGACCTTGGCATAAGAGGAGCATTTCAAGGAAAAATATCCAGAGGTCTGTTCACAGCTAGCTATAGCAAAATCACAGCCATGCTGGGATTCAGCTCATATAAGTTTCAGTGCCAGCCATGCAGATGCTGGCATGTGTGACAACACTGTATGCTTTTTCACAGCTCATAGAGAGGAACTTGCACTTCTAGGACACAGGCTATCTCTTTTCCCTCTTCAGATATTTACTTAAAGAAGAGATAAATTGAGCTCTATCTTTCCCTGACCACATTCACTGGCTCTCTGGCAGGTGACACTGGCAACTGGGCAAGCCTATAATGCAAGCCCTAGGAAAAGAGAGTGGGATATCTCCTCTGAAGGAGGCAACTCCAATCAGAGCTTGAGTCCAACTGCCATTTGTTTTCTGCAAAATGACAGAGATGTGGCAGGTGACACACTGAGCCACAGATGAGAACTCAGGAAGCTAAGAGTGATTTCTGCTATTTAATAAGTAAAAGATGAAAAATACCTTAATTTTCAGATTATCTTCAAAGGACAAGAAAACTTCCCGTGCATTTCTTTTGTATCTGAAGAAGTCCTAGTTTATTCCGGTCTGATCAAGGTAAGACTTCCAGCACTGCTCTAATGACCATTTCAGGGCAACAAGAGCTAGGAAAAGTGTTCAAATGTAACAAGCTCATAGAAGTCACTGAATGTTTGAGCCACATTCACTGAAATCATATATTACCTTTTTCATGAAACCATTAAAAGCTATCAATAAATCTGCAGAAAGAAAAACCAAACTCCAGACTATTCAGTGTCTAATCTCTGCAGATACTGGGAGATAAGTAAAGTTTCTAAAGCCTCTTTCTGAAGTTATTTTATTATATATTCATTTATTATGTATGAGTGCTTGAGGCCTTTAGAGAAAAGAAAACCCTGTCGCTATCTCCTTCCACATTTAATAATATCCAACGCTACCATCATGGCTCCTGGAGAGAAGCAAGCAATTCAAGAGAGCAGCAAATCTTATGCACATTAACTTGCTCAGCCATCCTGCTGCAGTTACCTATCTTTTTCCTAGCGTAGCCTTTTTTTAACTAAGATGGCTAACTAAGACGTTGAAGCAGATGAAGAACAGTCTTACTTGTCAGCTGTCCAACTTGAACGCAACTGTCCGCATCAGACAAGCAAATGCAGTCACAGCTGTACCATAAATAATTAATTGCCAATAATCTTAAATTAGGGATACAATATATAAAAAGCAATCTTGAAAATAATTTTAATTTCAATTCTCCCAGTTATCACAGGATATGTGAGTTTTCTTTCTGAGCATGCTGCAGCCTGTCACTTGAGATTAAGGCCAGTCAGTATTAAAACTGCAGTTGGCCCTCAGGACATTCTTTACTGGACATTGTCTATTTCATTTCTGTGTGGGCTTTTGTTTATTCATTCTCCAGGCTGGAAAACATTGTGATGATCTGCAGCCTTCTGTCTGGAAAAACAGGTGAATGTATATTATGTTAGAAACTGCTGATGAGGCTTCTCTTACATATGCTATCACTGTACACCAACTAGGACAGATGCTAAGATCAGGAAACTGTCTTCATGGCTAAATTATTTCACCTCTTGATTTATATACTAAGTCAAGATAAAACCAGTAAGAGCAACAGATTGCAAAAATTTCTGAATAACTTTCATGAGGCCAACTGATAAAATTCAGGAGCCTAGCATATCGCATGTGCATTTCATTGCTCCAGACTGGGGGTTGGAACTAAAGGATCTCAAGGTCCTTTCCAACCCTAACTATTCTATGATTCTATCCTATGATTCTATGATTAAGAGTAAAATTCCAGATAAGTGCAGGGATGTTTGGCAACCCCACAAAGAAATATATCAAGGAAAAGCTGCCTTCAGTCAGTGCTGGCTGACACATAGTGCCAACAAGTGTAGACTAAATGATGTCAAATAACAGAATGCCAATAAATATACAAACGAAAAGAATAGTGAAAGTGATAGGATTTATTTTTTTTTTACAAGTGGAAAGCAAAAAAAATATGGAAAAATCCAAGAACAAATACTGCGACACATGGAGTAGCCTCAGCAAATGTGATTCTAAAGCATGCCTGATATAAATGCCATTTATTAGCATTCTATTGAGAGAAGGTACTTTCCCTATAAAGCCTTCCATGGGCTGCTCAATGTATAGATGGATTCATTGGCATTCATTTAATAACTTGGCTAATGATGAAGAGAGGTGTTTGGTGACACTAACAAAGCTACCCATCTCTTCAGTCTACCTTTCAGGCAAGCAGCTCAGACTGCTGCCAAAGGAACATAGTTACAGATAATGGCAACAGACTGAAGTAACTAGGCAAAGCCATGGCTAAATAGCTTTTAAATGAGATTGTAAGAGCGGGAGAGAGGAGATGTGATAGAGGTCATCTTGGGGAGAGTGCATAGCAGAGTAGAGTGCAGGAATAAGCAGCTCTTGCAAGTTGCGATAGAGTTGAAAAGGTGTTTCTTCCTCACTGACTGATTGAAGGTTAACTCTTGAGAATGCCAGAGTTACTTTTGAATCACCATTCTGCCATTTTCCCCTCTCTTCCTTCCTTTCTACCCTATATGTTCTTTTCTGATTTACAGAAAAGAAAGGCAGTGGGACTGGGAAAGAAACCAATTTAAGAATGGGGGTAATGATTAAACATCTTACTGATGTTACTGTTTCATGAAGAGATAAGGGAACTTCTGGAACAATACTGCTGAAGTTTGGGCATGTAGCCAGCTCATTAAACAGCAGCACAATTTAGTGAGTAGTTCTTATAAAGCAAAACTGTGAGAGCAGTTACTGTCACAGTTTCCATTATTATTAAATCTCATCGGGTTTCTAGCTGCAATTTGACTTGAAAGCAGAATTGGAGGTGGAAATTGTCTTAATCCTTTTCTTTCATTCAAAATTAGATGTCATTTTGGTTTTTGCACCAAATGTTAGGGAATTTTCTGGCGCAATGCTTGCTACATTCCTGTTTTTAAATGGTCACAGAGTTTGGCAGTGCTTCTCAGAAATTTAATACCTCATATAAGAGAAAAAAACTAATGTAGAATGCATTTTAGTTGTTTATTTTAAGCTTAAACTTGGCTTTTTAACTTTGCACTGCAGATCGCATGAATTAGTCACAATAGGGCACAAGAAGTGTATGAACTGATATTTGGTCCAGAAGATGCATACATTCAAGCTTGACTTTAAGTATCTGGACAGTAACCATGACAGAACACTCCCATATTCAGTCTATGACCAGGACCTCATAAGAAAAGATAGTATCTGTATGTATTACATGGTAACAGATGATTTCAAATGCTAGAAGAAAAATGCCAGTGTGTCATTTTCAGGCTCATTGCTAGGGAGCAAGGCAGATTTCCTTGAAATGTAGAGGCAGAACTCGTTGCTGGAAGGGTTGAGGAATCCATTTTTATCTCCAGTATAGAGAAGCTAGAGGTTTACTTTTTATTTGCTCTGTGCCGTTTTTTCTCTAAAGGAATAGAAAACAACAAAACATAAACCTCTTCTGTCTGCATAACTTGAAATGATAAAACTCTTTAGTAGCTTAAATATCCCTGCAAATTTCTCCTTTCCCTTAGCACTATCCTCTGGGATAAAACAAAGCTGTTTCCAGAAATGTAGCCATTTCTCCTTTCTGTTTCATAACCAGCATTTCTACTAAACCCTGTACAAGAATGAAATATTCCCATAACATTATTTTTAAAGTGGTGTAAATTTTGATACAGCTTTCACAGCTTCAGCACAGAGAAACTGGCACCAAAATGGTCAGAGACTGAATGAAAATCTGGAGGAAAATCTGAAGCTCAGCAATGCCACCTTCTAGCCTGATAAACCCAAACAGTAAATAAATAACCCAACAATTCATTCATCTTCTAGCTTACACCCATTTTAAACTTCTGCCTGCTACCTTGAAAGGCTAAGGCTTGTTTTTTGGACAGAGAAGAGAAGGGAAATCCAAAACTGTCACACAGCGTGAAGATACCAGCATGAGGATACCAGCAGTTGCTACTTGCATGAAAACACAGTCAGTTTTGAAAACAAAATAAACCCAGAAAACTTCACAGATTATTTTATATCTAGCTTATGGATAAGAACTTATGGCTGAAGGCATTGTCATCTTCTTGGACAGTGTTTATAAGGCCTGACATAAATGCAGACCTTGAGTATTGCCAGCTTTGAAAAATCATGCTGGTTTTGGTATCCTGTCAGACCTTATCTGTAAAGCCTCCACAAACTCCAAAATCTACCAGTTTTTCTGTCCCATCAAGAAACTTTGGCTACTTCTTCCCCATTTATGCATGCTTGGGATGCTGAACCAAAGCTACTCAGGAGGCAGGCACAGCTCCCGCTTCCACCCCTGCCTGCCATGGGCACCAACACTTGCTACAGGAGAGAAAGGGGAAGCAAAATTAGTCAAGCCTCCTCTCCTACTGCTGCTGTGGCAGCCTGTAAGAGTTATGAGAAATCCATTGATATCTGGGGCTCATTTCTGTGTCTTAGGAAAAAGACTCCTGTCCAGGCTTTTGGTGCTTCTCACTCAGCACACTAGAGACAGCTATTTAAAGTGACTGAGGTCAAATCAACCAAAACATGAAGACTGACTTTTCCCCCAGAAAAGGGTAACAAAACTGACCCCAGGGAGGAAGGAGATAACTATATCTTGAAGTTTGTGACTATGGGTACTGTGCATCTTCCTTAAAACATTGTATGCTTAAGAAAGCATAAATAGGTGGCTGTAGAGAATATTTTAATCTGGGCAGAGCAACAGTAGAGCAACTCTGTGGCTGAGCAGATAACTGGAAACGCAGCACAAGACATTATCTCAGTTTTATACCTACAGAATGCTTTCTGGAAAACAAATGAAATGATGGGAAATCATAAAACATCCTTAAACTTAAGTTTCTTTGCGGGGCTGTTTTGGGGTTTTTTTCCACACAGTTTGTGTGAGCAATGCAACTAGATCCTGAATTTTCCTGCTCCAGCTGTTCTGAACTTTCCTGGGTTCAGCAGCAGCAGTCATTTTTCTCCTTCTTAGTAGCTGGTGCAGTGCTGTGTTTTTGACTTTCGGCCTGGGAACAGCGCTGATAACACTGATGTTTTTAGCTGCTGCTCAGTAATGTTCAGTCTGACCAAGGACTTTCTGAGCCTTATGCTCTGCCAGGGAGGAGGGGAAGTTGAAAGGAAGCAGAGACAGGACACCTGACCCAAACAGATCAAAGAGGTATTCCATACCACAGCACATCATGCACAGTATATAAACTGGGAGCAGTTACCTGGAAGGGTGAGATCACTGCTCGGTCAGATTGGGTATCAGTCAGCGGGTGGTGAGCGGTTGTATTCTCTTCCCTTGTTATTTCCCTTATCATTATTGTTATTGGTGGCAGCAGCAGTGGTTTGTATTATACCTTAGTTACTGGACTGTTCTTATCTCAACCTGTGGGAGTTACTTTCTTTACATTCTCCTTCCCATCCCTCTGGGAGTGGGGCAGGGGGGGAGAAAACGGGGGGGAGTGAGCAAGGCTGCGTGGCTGATTTGCCGACTGGGTTTAAGCCACGATATGAACACGTTGCTAAACTGCATGATGTTTCAATAGAGAGCAATAATAGGTTGACATTCCAGGTCAGTAGTTTTCATACAGTTTTAGGAAGTATTTGAAGAACTTCAAAGAAATCAGTGCCCATTGCTACGTCCTCCATGCACTAGAGAATAATAGGGAACAAATAGGGATCAAACTGCTTATAACATGCTGGTGAGATATAGCAAAAATTTCCTGATCCTCTGTGAAGAGTCAATGAAACACTTAGACCCAGAATGAAGTTTCTAATGAGAAAACTTTCCAGAAAGAAAAAGGGTATCTTCAAAGGGTTTCACAATGCAAGATCCCTTAATGAGGCCATGGTTGCCCCTCTGGAGAGCAGCATTTCCTCTATGAGGTATTAGACAAGATGTTTACAGCCTTTGCCTGCCAGCATCTGAAATTCTTACTTACAAATGCAGATTCATTTAACACAAAAACTTTAAATAGTATTTACAACTGCATGCAGCAGAACATCACCAGTATGAACACTCCTGGTTCTGGGCCTTCCATTGCCAAGGGAGGAAAAATCTTACTCTTGAAAATGGTAAGACAGAGTGACAGCAAAACCCCTGAGTCTGCAACAGGTTTCTCTTTGAGTCTCCTCCCTGGGACATGTACTTCCCTGTTCATCCCCAGCATCTGTAAGTTGCTTTTAGTGTGCAGCAGCTGCCAGTTCTCTTGAGTCTCTAAAGAGATTCTGTTAAATAACCACCATGCTACAGTCATGAAAAGCATTTATTCTGTCTCAAAGAGTGCATTTGGAAGCCATTGCTAGAACAAAAGCTTGACTGAGTATCTAGTATAGAAAAATCATCCCACAGGAGAGAGCAAATTTGTTTATGGAAAAGGAAGGTTTGGCTGTAGGAACATTTCTTCTTTTCCTCAAAACCTGCTCACTCTGCCCCTTCTGCAAGAATTTTATTCCTTGAACAAAACCCATACATTCCCTTTTCCCCACCCTCCTTCTTTGTCTGGGACTCAGTTTGCTGAAGTGTTGTGTGGATGCAGAATACTCTGAAATTTCTTCTCCTAGTTGACAGGGAAAGACAACAGAGTCTGTAATTCACACATTTCCAGTACAAATGGAAAAGAGATAGAAAGACTTGGATTCACTCAGCTCTGCCTTGTTGGTCCCTGCATTAAGCACCAGGTTGACAAAAAGTCCAAAAGTGGGATGCAGATAAGCAGGGCACTAGTGGAAGTGGTTGGGACGCCAGCAGAGCCCTCTGTCTGAGACCATAAATGAAGCCAGGCTGGGGCCAGCATCTTGTTAGACCCTCATGAGAGGGGACTGTCTGATGTGGGATTTCTGCCTTGATTTGCTCTTTGGGACTTACGCTAATTGTGGAGTTAGCCAGCTGCATGTGATATCCTGGCTGAGGAGGGTCAGAGTAACCACATAAAAAATATTTTCATTTCATTTCTTTCATCTAATTGGCAACCGAATGGTGTTTTGTCATGAGTCTGGGGCAATGTGGTTCATTGTGTGGGAGTCCAGACAGATATAATTCATGTTTTGTTCAGCCTGTGAGAGAAACCTTAGAAATTTGAGGAATTAATTCCCTTTTGAGATGAAGGATAATTGGATTAAAGAGCTAGTCGTTAAGATAATCACTGCAGATCTGCTGCCCTTGGCTTTTCTGCACAATACCTTACAGAGCCTTTCTGCTTGTCAGCTTCTGAGAGCACTGGTCTTCAATTCCTGATCTTTCCCATCCTCTGCACTGAGAGGCTGAGTACGCAGGGGTCAACAGTGTTCAACCTTGTCAGTGGATGACTGTCTTTCAAAACCAAAGAAACCCTCTAAATTTATCTCAAAGTTTGGAAGGGTAACAGATGGGTTTGAGACACAGTTTTAAAAAATAATGGTCCTTAAATCTCAGAATGCAGGTTTAGCTGTAGTACCCATATAAGATGTTCATTGATTGGTGCAACTGGCTGGGACTGGAAGTTCACATGTGACTGGGGGAGCAGGGAAAGAGAGAGATCTGGTAAAATCACTGATCTGGAACCAGAATATGGGGCCCTTACTGAGCTGAGGTGGCCAAGAGGAGAGCTTCAAGAAGATACTTGGCACCAAAGGGGCTCCACCACTGCTTTCTCCAGCTGCCTCCATGAGTATGTGCTGATTCCTCAAGCTGCTTTCTGCTCCCCCCTTCCTGGGGACAGGAAAGATGGGGAATGGCTTTTAAAACACATCAGATTTCAAACTCACTTTTTACCCCTCTGTCCTGAACTCTTTTGTCTGTGTCAGAGTGACAAACTTGTCCCTAAATAAAATGAAGTAAAAAGAACTCTTATGAGCTCGCAGTACTTCGTGATTTCAAGAAGAGGTGCCTTGTTCAGCTAAGTGATTTGCTTTGTATTGCAAGTGTTTCCCCACATTTGGCCGCACTTTGCAGCTTTCAAAACCTACATTATGTAACCACTCAGTTGCTGTTACCTATAGTTGGTTGCTAACATCCTCAGAAATTTTGTATGAATGGAGTACGTGCAGCAGAGGGCATAACAATATCTATTGAAGACGTGGCGCTAGGGAATTAAACTGGTCATGGTTTTGTGGTGCTGGAGAGACTGACATGGAGATTGCCTACGCAAAGATATGGGCACCTGGGAAATGGAGGAAGAAGTTGGATAAAATATCAGGAAGACAAAAGCTAGTACTGGATTTTGGTTTAGAAACTTAAAAGCTGACGAGAGTATATTAAAGGTACATGGACAAACATGGCACTGGAAAACTCTGCTGCTGGAAGGAGGAACTGGTCAGACAGAGGATCTGTGGTAGTTAGAATGACAGGACTGAAAGCCAGAAATACCTGAAGAAGGGAGGGTGAGGTCAAAATGGAAACAACAAGGGTGAAACCAGATGATATGACAGAGAAATTTTGTTCTCAGGTGCTGACAGCTGCTTTGCCATCTTTTAAGAAAGCTGTAGGAAAAATTCATGACTGCTGGGTCCCCACAGACTGACTTCTCCTACATCTCCCAGCACCTCAGAAAACACATAATAGGAGCAGGATGGTTCCTATCCCCCAGCCTTTCGGTTGAACGTAAGGTCACCCAGAGAGAATCTATCTAATAATGGATTTCTACAAGGGCAGCAGTAGCCTATTTAATGCAGTTATCCTTTCAGCCTGGGAGGGAGGGAAATTGCTGGACAGGTGAGTTATTAATAGCTCCCTAAACAGCGCAACAAAGAAGTGATGTTCAGGGCTTCTGGTGGTATTTCTAAGCCTGCAATAGACCAAGTGCTTCCAAGAAGTTTCCAGATTATTTCATCCATGGGTTGCTAAACACTTCAGGACAACAGCCAAGTTACAGAAGAGACAGTCTCAGGCGTGGGGATCTCTATTTTTCATTATTTTGTAATGAAACAGAAGACAATTCAACCACAATATGTACCATCTTTCTGTATTACTTAGGTATGTCCTTGAACTGCATCTTTCTCTCACAGATGTCTTTTTCCCTTCATAATGTACAAAGCATTCTTGTCTCTGAATTGTGCCCTTGGAAGACAGATTTCCTCACAGCTCTAGTAAAAATGCTAAATCCGCTAGAGGGGGCATCTCTCCTACCCTATTCTTGCCATACTGAAAGTTGCTCAGGTTTCCTTTGGATTTTGAGACTCCTTTCCTCCCTCACAGCTACTCTGCAAGTGGGTAAGGTCCTAATGGAGCTCTTTCACTAAAATCTTACCCTAACTACATGTTTCTGTGTGAACAAGTATTTATGGAATTCAATACCTATGTGCTGCTTATCAAAATTGGTTTTGACCATTGTGGGAAAAGCCATTTTTCATGCTAATGAAATTTTTTTCCTTTTTCCCTTTCCCTTTAACAACTAATACACAGAGCAATGATCTGAGCTTCCCAGAAGATTCATGTTATCATGTATTGACTCTACTGGTCTTCAATAATTTAAGTTTTAAAAAAGCCAAACCCTAAATTACATACAGAAAAATTATCAGGGGGATTGAGCACCTCTCCTAAAAGGAAAGGCTGAGAGATTTGGGTTGTTCAGCCTGGAGGAGACACCAGGGAGACATTATTGCACCCTTTCCGTTCTAAAAAGGGAAAGATGGGGAGAGACTTCTAGCAGGGTCTGTTGCGATAGGATGAGGGGTGAGTTTTAAACTAAAAGAGGGAAGACTCAGGCTGGATGTGAGGAAAAAATTCTTTACAATGAGGGTGATGAAATACTGGCACAGTTTGTCGAAAGAGGTGGTGGATGTGCCATGCTTGGAGACATTCAAGGCCAGGCCGGATGTGGTTCTGGGCAAACTGATCTAGTTGAAGATGACCTTGCACATTGCAGGAGGATTGGACTAGATTATCTTTGCAGGTCCCTTCCAGCCCAAACTGTTCTATGATTCTATGAAAGTAGAGAACTGAGTTACAGAATACAGAAATAGGTCAGCATGTACCACAGTAATAAGTGTATCTTATGGCCTGAAGAGATTTATATACAAGTTTTCCTTTAAACTTTGAGGTGATGGCACCTGGACACAAAACTGTGACAATAGCTGTGAACTATTCTACTGTCACAGGCTGCAGCCAGCCTTTTTCTATCCATCTCCTGCTGCTGTCTGGCATATTAAGGCAGAGGCATATTTTATGAGGCTTCCCGCATCAGTTCTAGAGGCTGCTGCATCTCAGTTGGGAGGGAACTGTGGTGCGTGCCTGTGTAGGGCTTGCAACATGCTTTGATTTATAAAGCACTGTGTTCATATAAAATAGAATTACTGTTTCTCTCTTCAATATAAAATGTCCACAAAATTAAAAATTTGAAAAAGGTACCAAACCCCAAGAATATTCAGTTCTCCTCACATGCATCAAGTTAATTTAGAAATTCGGGAAGGCAATAAAACAGAACAGAAAATAGACCTTACTCATAGAGCTGAAACAGCACTCATGGTCTGAGGTTTACCACATCCCCCAAGGCCAGAGAAGGATTGATCTACACAATACAGTTTTAATGGTTATTTGTCAAGTCTGATTTCCATAATGGAGGTACCAGGACTCACATTTTCTTGGCAAATTATTCCATAGTTTGATTGATCATATTTGCCAGTTGTTCAGACTCATTTTTCCTCTTCTCAGTTTGCTGCTCTGTTGTGTCTCAGGTAAGATTCCACTATAATTCAAGAAAATTTTTGTTGCATCTTTTCACCTGAAAATATTATGGAAATGTATCTTTAGTACAACTTTTTTCCTATAAACCCAACTCTGAAAACAAACAAGCAAAAAGAATAAACATATCAGTTTCACTTTGTCTCCAAAGGCCAAAAAATTCTGGACAACAGATGTCCTATTCAACGTGCTTCACTAAGAACACCAGATGTTCAAAGTTTCAAGGGAAAGTAATTTAGTACATATCAGCAAGTGTTATAAGAATAAGTAAATGAGAGGTTATACATTTGGTGGCTTGTATCCAACCCATCTGTGGCTTTCTAGAGCTAGAATTACTTGAATAACAGTGTAAACTGCCATACATAGAGTGCTTTTAAAAGCATGGCTCCCATGGCAGGAAAGACTGCCCTGCTAGTGGTCTCTGGGGCAGCTGAGGGAATATTGAGTGATTATGGCTCCAAGTATCAACAACTGCATCTCTATTAGTGATTTCTGTGACAGGAAGACCAAACTGATTCAGGAATAAGCAGGTTCATCTGTGGGCAGCTCAACCCCAATCCTCACTACAGAAGAAACAAAAGTTTAGCTCACATGCTAATGTGCCAGCAGCAAACTCTGCATTGCATCTGAAAACTTTTTCCTTTCCTGTGCTGCTCAGAGGTAGGACGACACTCTCCACAATGGTGTGATCAGAAGCAAACAGGAGCAGTAACTGTTCCCTTACTACCTACCATCAGGTCTCATTACTTTCTCAGTAGCATTATCCCTTTCCAAAAGAGAAAAAAGCCAGATTCACAGGCTCCTTCTCTGTTTGTTCCTAAAATACACTAGGAAAATGTCTTGTGTTAGAATATGACACCATTTATTGGCATTTTTATATCATACTGCTTACTGATATTCAGTATGCACCTCCACAGAGGCCAGAGTGAAAGCAGCGCAGTTAAAGGGAAGCTAAGAGCTTGGCTTTTAAAATACACTGCATTTAAAATACATGGTGATTTTCTTTTGTTTATTCAAGTATTACATGGGAGACACTGTATACTATACAATGTTTTGATTGAGACATTGTAGAGTGTACAATGATTTTGTATATTATACAATGTTTTGAAACAAAATTATTCAAAATTAGTTTTCAAAGGGAGGCCGAACACACCCAGAATGTATTAGAATGGAGTGCAAGATGTGATTAAAAGCAAATGGCATGTGATAAATTGAATATATAGAATAAAATGAGATGCCATAATAAAATGACAGCAATCATGCTATATGCAAAGAGGGCATGTCAAATTTGAGATGATAAATACTTAACTGAGTATACAGGACTGAAACACTGATATCACTCAGCAGATGACAAGAGTGGTATAAGCTAAGGAAAATGACAGAAGGAAGTAAGTTGACTCTTACAGAATCATAGAATACTTTGTGTTGGAAGGGACTTTCAAAACTCATGTAGTGCAAGCTCCTGCAATGAGCATGAATGTCTTCATCTGGATCAGTTTGCCCAGGACCACATCCTGCCTGTCCTGAAATGTCTCCAGGGATGGTGCATCTACTGCCTCTCTCCCGCCTTCATTGGTACAAAGGCACAAGTTTAACATGAAGGCCAATCAGGCATACCATACCTATGAAATACAAAGATACTGTTAAAAAAAAAACCAACCCTGGTCTGAAAGCTGTGTATTTACCTCAGACTTCCAAAAGAGTTTTGCCCTTAAATGTTTTGAAAGGAAAAGTGTCAGAGAATACATGGAAATTAAGCCTGACCCTGATAAATTGAGACTATGACTTACCACAAAAATTGGATCCAGACACACACTGATGAATATTCAGCCATATGGTGCCAAGATATCACCTTATTCACTCAATTCTAATCAAAAGACTTTTGAAGGTGTTTTTCTGATTTCATCAAGCATATATGAGAGTTTACCTGAGAAAAGGGAGCTTCATTAACAGGTGCAGAAAATGCAGAAACAAAAGCAAAAAACTCTCTTGCGACTGCTTTGGGAAATGACAATCATGTAGTCATGAAAGCACCATTTTTATTTCTGCAAAAATGAGATTTGACAAAAAAGTGTGACACCTATTGCTAGTATGGCGAGCAGTGCAGCCTGTTTCATATTCGTGCGTATTCAAGTTCACAAAATTCATATTTTCCCCTTCAGAGAGATTTTACCAAATTTCTCCTCCTTTGAACTGCATTACAGACTGCAGTGCACAGACATATGGGTATGGCGTTTGCAGACAAACCTGCAATCCTTTTCCCTGTAGTCCAAGAAGGCCAGCTTCAACTGAGCCTGACTGAGCTGCAGGCAGGAAATCCCCGTCTCTTGTTTTGAAGATTTGCAGATCATTGATGGGGAGTAAAAAAGATACAGCGTTGAAAAATAAAACTTGTCAAAACTGACTTTTCAGAAAACTGTTTCAACTATCAAAAACATCCATTGAAACTTTTTTTTTTTTTAAATATATATATTTCTTTGAAACTGATAGAGTAAGGGGTTGTGATGTGACTGCGGGGCAGGCTTTCCATTCAAAAAGGGATGTTTTATCACAGAGGTTACAGGTGCTGTGACAATCAGTGGAGATTCTATCCTGCTGGGCTTTTTTGATTCTCAGGCCATAATATTTTGAATCCCCTGATGAGGAGGTTGTTAGGATGGTAATCCAAGACTTAATAAACTTTAATCTTACTTAGATATCAATCTCTTCAGTGTCCATCTCCTCTTTATAACAACCATCATTCCAGATTTTGGTAACAACATGAGGACCCTTCCAACCTGGTATTCTATGATTCTATGACATCAAACTTTAAGAACATGAAAAAGTTACCATCTCTTAGTGCCATCATAAACAAAGCCACAGCCACCACAGGAGGGCTGGCAGGATGAGCGCATTACAACACCAAGCCAATCTGCAGAGCATGGGGGAGGCATAATCAGTGTTACCGTCTCATTGTAATGCTTAATAAAAATGGATAATAAAGCATTTGGAGTACTGTTGAAACAAAAAGCTAGTTAAAATGAGCCTGATAATAAAAGGCTCAGTGGGTTTCCTTGAATCAAGTGCTAGCCTTAAGCAATCAAAAAGAATTTCCCAAGAGCTTGCTTAATGAAGGAATAAAAAGAAACATTTACTTCATATGGCTCATTCTTCCCATCCTTTGCGATTACTGTGTTTGTGCTTAGGACCCACAGTGATGCCTTCCAGCCCTTACAGAGTAATGATGTCCAACACAGCCTTCCCTTTGTCAGGGCAAGCTGCTTACATACCATAGCTGCTTGGGTGGGCAGGAACCACATCAGTTTCTCAGATGTCTAGAAAAAGCTTAAGAAACCTTCTAGTTAAGCATGAAGAGAGACATAAAGACAGAGCCTAGTTTTTCCGACTTCTAATTGCTAGAAATGTCACTTATGGAGGGCTGTGGACACTAATCACAAATCGTAGAATCATAGAATAGTTAGGGTTGGAAAGGACCTTAAGATCATCAGGTTCCAACCCCCCTGCCGTGGTCAGGGACACCTCACACTAAACCATGTCACCCAAGGCTCTGTAGGGCAATGTGTACTTAGACATATATAATGTGAGTGATGTGCTTTTGAAGGATATATGGCTATGAGAAACCCAGGGTATAAAAAATTATAAAGAAGACATAAGCACTATCTTTATTTTCAAGATCCTTTTAGCAGCATCTCAGGAAACAACCTTCGGAGAGCTATTGCACAACATAAACCAGCCCTTTTTCTAGTTAATGTACTCTACTCAACCATTCAATGTTTGAAATCACATCCTTTCCGTGCTGCCCTTTTTCCAGTGACACCTGACCAGGAGTGGTTAGTGAGTCCTGCCTGTAAATGGAAGGTGAAGCAGACCATCAGCTCAGGCCCATTAGTGAAGAACTACCTCTCAGTCAAGTACTGTGCTTTGTCAGACATTGAATCCCTTCCAGCAGATGCAGACTTTGGCATTAATCATACTATATGTGGTAAATTTTGTTTTTCAATAAGGAGAAAGCCCTGTAAGTTAAAAAAGCTTAACTTACAGTGGAATATGGACTGGGCTTTTGATTCATCATCTCCTTTCATACGTAAAATATGTCTAGTTACTCTCCCCTGTACCTGGAGTACTGAAACTTATCATGAGATGTTACATATTGCAAGGAAATGTGGCACAGTGCAAGGCAGACCATTCAGCAGCCCATGGGGTGGAAGGAGAAACCTTCTGCGTGATACTTCAGAAAAACACTTGCAGATCCCTGGTACTGCTACAGCCATGGTGAACTATCAGTTTGGTTTGCTCCCCCCTGACCCCCAGCCAAAGAGCCAACATTTATACTCATGCAACCTCTTCCTCTTAAAAACAACCTTTTTCTCTCTTTCCTCTTATCTTCTCCGCCAATTGTCAGTAATAAATTGATGAAATCAAAGATTTCTTTGAAAATACTCAGAGTATGCTTTGAAGGCACAAAGGTGGAAAGGAAGGTGCATCTGTTTTATACATTCCAGTCTTGTGACAAAGTAAAATATTTAGCAGTTTGCTAATGAAGGTAGAAAACAGAATATGTTCTGCCGAGCAAAGCAATCCTTTGAGAACCTATTTAATGAGATTAACGTTAGCTGAAATGACAGTCTCTGGTTTAAAGTCCCAAACTACCTGCATGGAGGAAAAGATAAAGGAAGTTACACATATTTTCTCTTTTCTTCTTTAGACTTTGTTTGTTTGTTTTTAAAAACTGGGGAGAGAAGATAAGCAGAAAAATAAGATTCACACTTACACAAAGAAAGGAGCTTTTCTCATTTAATACGCTGTAGAAAAAATGGTATGCAATTTACAATAGTAAGCTTCAAAATCAGTTTTCTGTAAATGTATAGTAATCTAATAAATTATATTTAATAGCCTTACCGCATGAAACCATATAACCACATAATATCCACTATTATTCAGCTAGATCAAATTTAAAAAGTAGGGCTGAATACAGCCAACATTTTCTCCAATGGAATTAGCTGAATAAATGTAAGTATGACAAATATGGATGCAACTCACTGTCCTAAACTGCCTTCTAGGTTGGATCAACAGAAACAGCCTGTGAGTATATGCTACTGACTTGAATACATACAGTTCAGGGGAAAATTTAGAAGCATTAAGTTTACCTAGGCTAAAAGGCTGCAGGAGCCTAAGTTATGGAAGCTTCACAGGCATGTTGTCTTTTCCTTATTTAGTGATTGGATTTTGAAGCCAGCAAGTATTCAAGGTTGAAAAAGTCAGAAAATCCACTAACTTTATAAAGTTTATAAAAGACAGTCTTGCACACAATGATCATAAATTGAACTGCTATTTGAACAAGACCCTTAAAGAAAAATTTAAACATCTACTTCTAGGGTTCATAGATGCTACAGACCAAGGACCCTTTCCCACCATCTCATAGTGTCTTGTCTATTGAGGTTTGCACAAAACACCAGTATTTACCTCATAATGGGGGATCATTTAATGGCCTTTGAAAGTCGCATGAAGTTATCATGCCACAATGCATGTAGAAGGTATTTTATTCTTTTAAATTCCATCTACCTACAATTGTCATGAGAGATGGCAAATGGCCAGTTCTGGACTTCCCATTTGGTTATTGTGTTGTGCCCTTGGAAACTGAATGGAGACAACGATCCCCTGTGTATCTGGCATTGAACAATTCTACTATCATTTGTAGTAAATACTTTCATCACACAAAGTGAATGCCGAGTTTTGATGTTTGATGCAGTTCATGATAATTTGATCACTGGTTAGGTATTGCTAGTGTATGTCCCCTACCAGTCTGTGTTTTCCACTGTCCTGGTTATCTTCATTCCATGTGTTCCTACAGTATGTAACTTATTTATTAAGAAGGAACAGGCATCTTAGCTCAATATGTTTAACACTCCCTAGCAAAGCTAACAGAACAGGAAGGCTGAGACATGGAAATATCTTCTCTGCTTTTTTCTGATTAGGATGTGTCAGAGGGAGTGGAGCAGTACGTAGAGCAAGGGATTCCGTTTTAAGAAACTCCTTTTTGTTTTTTAATAGATTCTAGGTAGTTTGTTCATTAGAAATAATTCCTATGAATTATCACATTCAGAGCCAGCTACTGCTACTTAACTATCATGCTATCAGTGCTGAACAAAGAGTAGCTTAACGGAAAACAGAGTCCTTAAAACAATTTATCAGCCTGAATAGCAATCCCAGATAAGTGGAATTATAGACTGCCTCAATCTGCATGCAGATGGTGCTCCAAAGCCATCTATCTACAGACAGTCCATTCAATATGGTTTTATCTTGGCAAGGATATTATTCAAAGCTGTACAGCAAAGTGGCCATGCTTCCATTTTTAAGATCTTCTCTTTCCTTAAATGATTGTTGAGAGATCATTTTTCCTGACCATGGCATAAATGATATTGAGGAAAGTAGGCTCAGATTCTGTTATATCATATGCCAAATGAACAGAGACAAAGAAGACAAAACCCACAGACTAATTGATAGGGTTCAAAATTCCCATTGATTTGACACAATGAGGAAGCTAAGTTCATAATTAGAAAAAGAAAAACCAACCAAAACCCCAACAAAATCTAACGCACAATAAAAGCAGAATTAAGGTTTCCATAGTAACCTTAACATTGACTCTTGTCTTAAAATTAATTCAGTGACTTGAGTGACACTTGTGACTTGAGAGTCACATTGACTCAGTGACTTAAAAGATGGTCTTTTAATCTTTTGCTTAGGCAGTTCTTGTCTGACATTTGATTTTTCCTCCCACTTTATTGTGCAGTTACAGTCCTCTACTTGCTGTTTAGTCATTTTATTGAGTCAAATAAAACCAGCTATTACAAAATCAGACTGAAGGTCAATGTGTTCACTTTCTACGGAGCAATATTAAAAGCAAGCTTTTAATATTGTGACTAGATGACTATATCATTATTAATAATTATTAATAAGTATTATTAGTCTAGATTATTTCCTGTGTTCTGTGAAGACTCTGAAATGTCAGCAATATGTTGCATAGGCCCCAACAGCCTAAACCAAGACTAAGCCCTCTGCTTCATCCAGCTTTGATTGTTTTAGCTTGTTTTACATTAAGTTTATGAGTGGTGGTACTCTCTTAAGAACAGCAATGGTCCACGTCATCACATCTAGTCAGCCCAGAGACCAGGGAGATATCAGTGCTGAGTTCTGACTTTTTGTCTCTGTACCTCCTCCTGAACAAGGCCACTGCAGCCTTTTGTCTGGCTGCAAGAGACAAGCTTGTCAGATTTGATTGCTCAGTGTAAAGGAAAAGCTACATTCTCCATGTGCCAAATCCAGTCTTGTTGCAGTACAGCTGACTTCAGATAAGCGTCCTTCTAGGAAGCTTCCCTCAGCTAAATCATACAAAAAATATGGAATAAAAAAAAATTCAAAAAAAAGATATATAAAATTTTGTCTTTTATTGCAAGTTCACAGAAAAATGCTCTGAAGTTTGTACAAATGATATACTGCTTGTGTGACACAGGTGGTGCTCTCTAGACCTGTTCTTGACTTTGTTTTTTTTAATTCTTTAATAAAGAATTAGCTCAAACATGCTTATACATTGGCATAATTTGGGGTTGCCATGGCAATGCTGAAATACCAGAAATAAACACAGTGTAAAAGTATAGTGTAATTATAACCAGCACTGAGATTCAAAAGGAAATATTTCTCAGTTTAAGTGAATATAATGCAAGTATCTTATTTATATGCATTTGAGGAGATCTTATTTTTATGACAGTGTTAAGCAGAAAGGGCGTTACTGAGGGGTCACCAAAGTCAGTGGGAATCCTGCTGTTGATTTTAGTGATTATTCTTTTGGATGCGTACGTTCATTTTGCTTTGTACCTAATGCCTGTCAAAATATACAATGCAAATTTATTCCTTCCAGCATTTGCACCTCTAATGCTTTCTGAGTTTCAGGATTTGGCCAGTGTATATCTGGGTGGATGCAGGTGAAGGGGGGCCTTTTCACAGCCAGTCTGTACTTTTCCACCTTGCAAGTAAGGAGCATACCTTCACCCATATATCAGTGTGCCAAGAATGGAAGATGTATGGGGGAGGATGAAGATTAAAAGATTTACAGGTTCCTCCATGCTGCCTTTGAAAGACAATAAGAAACACAGGTGCAGGATGGATGTGGGGAAATGGTAGCAGACCATACACAACACATCACAGGGCAGGGGAGAAGGAGGTATAGCTGATATGCACTGTGCAATAGAATTTCTTTTAAATAGTGTCATGATTTTGCAGATAAGGGCATAGGGGCACTGACTCAAGGTTGTTACTTCTTTGAATGAACAGTAATAAAAGGCTGACCTTTATAATACAAATCCAAGATAGAGGGTTGGATTTTTTTTTTGTTACATTAAGTCAGCCTCTAACACTTACTTCTGCTGAGGTATCTGAGCATCAATGGTGCTTCAGAAGTCAGAATCTTAAAATCCTTCCATTCTTTCAAAAAAAGTAAATTTTTCCTCCTGGAAAAAGCTTACTATTTGATATCTTTATCAAAGCTAAGGAACAAATCCTCTGACCTTGCCTTACTTTTAACTATTTTTGGGTGTTTTTAGAAAAACTAATTATGTTTCTTTTTCTGCTTCTCACAGTAAATCGAAAATCCAAGGTGTTTGTATACTTTGGTTGCAGATTTACATCTGGGAATATGTGTGAATTTCACTTAAATATTACCTTAACTCTAGATTTCCTGAATTCAGAATGACAGTTCCTAGAATAGTTATTTAAATGGCAGGTTTCAGTCATAGGTTACTGCTATGTTCTAAAATAAGACTTGATGTTTTGGCCTTCATTATAACCTCTAATTTGCAGTGGGGGATTCAGAACTCACACCCTAGTTAAGTGTGAGTTCGCTCCACTTCTCTTCCTCAGGAAGCTGCAGAGAGCAATGAGATTGCCCCTCAGCCTCCTTTTCTCCAAATTAGAAAAGACCAAAGTTTATAGCTGCTCCTCACAACACATTCCTTCCAGCCTTTCACCAGCTTTGGACACCTTCAAGGACCTTCACATTCTTCTTAGATTGTGGAGCCCAGAACTGCACACAGTATACCCAAATGGGGCCACACCAGCACTGAATACAGCGGGATAATCACCACTTTTGACTTGCTGGTCATATCGTGCTTGGTACACCCCAACATGCAGTTTGCCCTCTTGGCTGCCAGAGCCCACTGCTGAATCCTGTTGAGCCTGTTGGTGACCAGCACCTCCAGAACCCTTTCTGCATGGCTATTCTCCAGCCACTCCTTTCCCAGTCTGTACTTATGCGTGGTGTTATGCCATCCTAGGTGTAGGATTTGGCATTTCAACTTGTTAAATTGCAATACTAACACAGGAGGCACTAAACACCAAAGTTTCTCCAAACACTTGTCGCACTGAGCACTCAAAGCCCATAAGCAGTCACAGGAAACTAGAGATAACCTTTGCCTTTTAGGTCAGGTCACATTTTTATGTATATATGTGTGTGTGATTATTATCAATATGTGGGTTTAATGTACATATTATATAATACATATCTTTATAATAAGCAATAAATAAAATCTTAAAATATCAAATATTAGCGGCAGTCTTAAAAGGCACTGATGAAGCTAAATAAGAAACCTTAGTGTTGACAGAAAGGAGAGGGGAAAATCACATAGTCTGTGAATGCATTACCATTTACAGGTGATTTTAATGTGTCAAATAGTAGAGTTAGTGTCGCAGGTTGGCGTATCCAGAGCAACCACTCAATAAGTTTTCCTGACAGTAAGAGGATGTTTTTTTATCCAGGAATTGGTTTTAATGGATATGATATGGCTAAAAGGCTGCACAGCATCTTGAAAATTGGGTGCTCGTGATCAGTGGTGCACTTGGCAGTCAGATGATTCTGCCACAGTATGTCTGGTTTTCAAGGGGCAAAAGAAACTGAGTGGGGTGAAACATTAACTGGCAGAATGGACGCAGAACCTATTGTCACAGTATACTTTTGAGTAAAGAGTGAAAAAGGAGGAAATTAAAAAGCTTTCAGAAACCTTGCCATGGAATTTAGGGATCTGAGACATAAAATTATTTTTTCTTACATAGTACATTGCTAGGGGTGACTGAGAAGCAAGAAGCACTGGGGACTTTTGTGTCTCTGAAACTACCTGAGAGAAAAATGGAGCTGTAGAGAAGAAATTACACTTCTGCAGCACTTGGGCATATAAACTGACTACTAATAAGGCACAAGAATTAGACTCCTGAAACAGGGCAACAAATCTCTTTTCTTTATAAATAGCAATTAAAATTTGATTGCACTGCTTTCATAGATCAGTTCCAGACACAGAGGACTACACAACTGCACACTTCATTTAATTTATTTGAAAATAAAAATACTAGAACCATTCTAGAATTTTTCACAGCTTACTCTTTATTTTTACATCTATTTTATATTATTTTATTATTTATATATTATTTATATTTATATATTTATTATTTATATATTATTTCATATT
>WYDI02027686.1:38570-69163 GCA_009867235.2 Psittacus erithacus | reverse complement strand
TCCTTCAACCTGCTGGTCACGCTCCTTTTGATGCAGCCCAGGATACGGTTGGCTTTCTGGGCTGTGAGCGCACACTGCTGGCTCATGTTAAGTTTCTCATCAACCAACACCCTGAAGTCCTTCTCACATAGACTAAATTTGTGGCTGTGATATTAAAGTCCAGTTTTCATATATTCAAAAATATAGTACTATGTGTCAGAAAAGATTTAGCTCTGGTAAGCAAAAAGGTTTTGTGTCTGTCAAAAACCAGCATTTCTGCAGGAAATATTTGGGGAAGAGGCTCGGTAATAGCTGCTGTGGTCTGCTGTATATGTTTTGATGGTGGAAGTGTGCTAACCAAGGGAGTTTTTTTGTGGGTTGTATAGAGTGTCTGTATGGGTTTTTTCGTTTGTTAAAAACAACCTCTGCGTCTGACCCACTGTACTTCAGTTTGCAGGTTCTAGTCACCTCTTGAACTGCTGCATGAGACATTGCTAGTAGTATGTATAAGGACAATCAAGCAATGGAACATTGAGATTTTGGGTCTCAGAGGCATACAGGGCATGTGTCTGTGATGGGATCCACATAGCCAAAACTGTCTTACATGATACTTCTTTTGAAGTAGCTAAAGATCTTAGTGGCACCGTAAATCATATTTCTGTCTTTTAGGGACCTTAAGGGACTAGAGAGGTGTGTTGCTTTTGTTGGTTTCTCCTCCACCCCCTTCTTCCCCAGCATTTTAAATGTCAAAACAGTGTCAGTGCAATTTCTTTATTTCATCACAAACCAGTATAAAAATGGCTGTGTTAACTCAGAAATGGTAAGTAGTTCTTTGGACTCAACACATGCATTTTTATCTCTGCCTTGGTTTATAAAAATACAGAAGTCTAGCTAGAATGGGGAAATACTAATGGTGAAATATTTTTACCCAGTTGAAAATTCTGATAAAAAGCAGATTTTGACGGCAGTATCTGGATGAAAACAGAGGGCAGGAAGCCTGTTTATTTTCCAGCCAAACACTTGTGCTTTAAACTACAAGGTACAAAATGTGGGGGTAGACTTTGCCTTATCTGTCCAATCCCTTTCATGCAGATGTTTGAATTTACAGATGTGAATATTTTTAGTATCTTTACCATGGAGTCATGTACCTGTTTGTGTACCGTTGTGATTGAACAAATGTACAGAACCACTAGTGTACAGAGAGTGTGAGCTATCTGAATGGATCACATAGTTCTTGGCTGATTTCCTCCATGTGCTAGACCTTTCAGAAGCAGCATTCTTGCCTAATGATGTTATCTCTTTCAAAGACTAGGGTAAACTAACATGGCTTTTCCTGCTTTTACTGATATTTACAGGCTAATATTTAAAACTAGGTCGTCTGCCAGGGTTTGTTGATGTTTTGTTACCTCATTGTACTATGGTTTGCTAGATAATTTTTGTAGATGACAGACATCCAAGGATTTTAGAAAAGGTACTGGAATGCTTATTTGGAAGCCTGTCTTTGTTATAGCATTCAGCAGCAATTGGCACTACGACTCTTCTGAGCAATGGGGAGTATACCAAAGCTTTCATGGCTGAAAGCTGAGAACCATGTAGTGCAGGAAAGGTCCGGGAGGCAGTGGTTTAAGAGGTCATAGCCTTTATTAGATTAGGGGATTTGACTGAACATGAAACTGCATCACAGAATGACTTGGTGAATTTTGTGCTCTACTTTCTCTATTGATTCATTTCCTCCTGTAGTCGGAAATAGATTAGTTTGCAGCTGCTGTCTGAATATCCCCACTGATAACTTTTGGCTACAGAGCCTTTTTATTTCAATTTGGGGCTCACTACCTTAGAATTGTAGAAGTGTTTCAGTTGAGAAAGACATTTAAATCAAGCCCAACCATTAAGCTTGCTAGAAAACAGGCTTCTACTGTGGCAGGGGCAGGTAGTGATGTAGATGGCAAACGTGGGTATCTTCTTTTAGAATCACATGTAGCTGAAGTTGTGTTAGCCAGCAAGTATTTCTTCTGTCATTGCCAGAAGTTTGTCATGTTTTGATAGTAATGTAACTGTGTGAGTTCCTATTCAGTGTCGTATAAGAACAAGATAATCTTTGTTGTTTGTGAATTGTGTCAATGTTTGAAACTTGGACTTCCTGCTGCTATGCTGGAAGTCATCTTTTCTTAAACTTGAGTTCTTCCCTGCCCTCTCAAGTGGTATTACTGTTACAGAATCAGAGTTTGCTAAGAAAGCATGCTAGAGATCAATCAGAACTGGAGGTAGACAGTCTGGATGGTTTTCAGTTCATCACCCTGCCCTTGTAGTGCATTCGCTTTATTCTCCTCAGCAGAGTAGAGAAGGCGATGAAGCTCTGGCAGTCTTACTACTCTGAACTTGTTTGGATGCGGCTACTTCCTTCTAGTAGTTGTCATTTTTAAGTATTTCTGGTAAGCTTTTGGCATTTCTGTTTCCTTACCCTTACCTTATTTGGTGAGGCAAGGGTAAAGCTCCTTGTTGGGGTTAACCAGTGTGTTTACTTTAAATGTTACTTTGTCAAAAAGGCACAAAGATCTTACTCTTATTCATAGTTAATGTAGTTCTACAGAGTCAAATTTTGGATGGAGAACACTTTGTAGTACCCCTCTGTTAAAAAACATTTAATGGTGGTTTCCTGGAAGATTTCTCATCAGCTTACAACAAGGGGCATTAGAAACAATATGCAATTATTATTCTTTCTCTGCTGCGGGTTATAGGTAGCTGTAACTGCTTGTGGCTTTCTAACTCTTGGTTTCTTTCAGTCAGTGGCACAAAGGGTTTGTCAGTCAACGACTTTTTGTCTGGTTTGGAAAGTTCTGGATGGCTGCGTCACATCAAAGCTGTGTTGGATGCTGCTGTCTTCCTAGTCAAGGTAACTTGCGTGCTGCTTCTTTATTTGATAGGATGTTGACTTGCCACAAGGCAAGTACAGTGTAAAATTGTAATTTGTATAGTGTAAAATTCTGCAACTGACCTTTTTGGAGGTAGGTGCTTGCTATACAGATACATTGATATACTATTCTAAGTGGATTTGATTTGAGATGTTGAATATGCCAGCTGATGTTTTGGGGTATTTACATTCTTAATGCTCTTTGGTCACCTTATTGGGAGATGAAGGGATTCTTATGTTCCCTGGCACTTTTTAGGTATTAAAGTTGTAGCCAGTTTGGAGGTAGATGGAGCAAATTGTTATTTAGTGTACCCTGAAAAACAGAACTCCTGAGGTGCTAATGGCAGAGAACCCAAACTCGCTACATTGACTTCATTTGTCAAGGAAATGGAACTCTTTATGAAGAGGCTCTGCCAGGCACCTTTGAACCCAGTAGCTTGACCTAAGGGGGGCTGGGTGAAGAAACAAAACCAGCATCATTGTTGTTACTGAGAGAAAAAACAACGAATTACTTTAGTTCAAAGTGGACGATTGTCCTGAAGGTGACCCTCGAAAACATTTCCTAGCCATTAACTTTTGTGTATTTTGATGAACAAGTGGGTATCTTCAGTGACATGTGGTGTTCTGGGCTTTTTAACCAGTTTAGTCTGAAATATGTAGTATACTTCTTTCTTACTTTACATTACACAGGGGTTTATAAGCTTAGTTTTATAAGGGATGGAAGGAGAACTTGAAATCACTGTAGATGTTCTTGTTACCTTGATCAAAGGTGGTAGTGGAATTTCTTTTCTTTATAAGGAATTGTCTATACTTCCATGAAGAGAAATTCCTAGCTTTCTGATAGTATTAAATCGTTTCCTCATAATAAACATTTTTCTGGCTTTGTAAAATCAAATGGTCTGTGCTGTGAGTTTGGGATAAATGTAGCTTTTGTATTTGTTGACTAAATTTTGACTACTGCCTGGAATAGAACATTCACTAAGAAACAACTGTGTCTTGCAGGCAATAGCAGTGGAGAGTGCAAGTGTATTAGTGCACTGCTCAGATGGCTGGGATAGGACTTCCCAAGTTTGTTCTCTTGGAGCTCTCTTGCTAGATTCCTATTATAGAACAATCAAAGGATTCATGGTAAGCAAGTTTTTGCATTGTTGATTTGTTCCTTAGTAAATGATGTAATAAAATGTTTGAGTAAGAAAGGAAGCAGTGTAAACCTACTGATGCTTTTTTTGGATTTGCAGTATACAGATAAATCTTTCTTTTGGAAATACTTTGCCCCTGGAAAAAGCATTTATTTAAAATCAAGAAAATTGAAATGCAAATAGTGTATAGTTTTAGGCACCCTGCAGAATTGTTGCAGTGATTGCCTTTTGCATCCAAAAAGACTCCATATTTATGACATAAGGATTCCGAAGTGCTTAAGTGAAATAGTACATCTACTAAATTATAGCACCTCTGTGCTTTTGTCACTTGTCCCAAAACCAACAGTATTAAAATCTAAAAATGACAGCTCCCCCAGTAACAGAGAAGAGAAAATCTTTAAGCCATCTACATTTCTTCATCTTTCCATAGAGAGGAAGAATAATTTTGGAAGAATTATTCTGAATTTTAGAGTAGGAAAATCAACAGTATTCTGCAGTGGCAATATACAGTGTTTTGGGAAGTCCTGAAAGTACGTAAAGGTAGTTCCATGTGTTGATTTGAACTAACTGTTTACTTTTGTTGTTTTGTTTTTTACCCTCTAGGTCTTGATAGAGAAAGACTGGATTTCTTTTGGGCACAAGTTCTCTGACAGGTAGTTCACTCTTCCAACACTGTAAAATGTATTTTTTTTAATAACTAAAAATAAATTAAAGCACAGTGAACTTAACTAAGTATTCTTAAAAAAAAAAAAGACAAATTACGGATGTTAAACTACTGAAGTGTTGCTAGAAATCTTGCAATGAGTAAGCTATTTTCAGTAGACAGCACACTTTGTGTATTGTTTATTTATTCAAATACCTACTGGATAATAGATCTATATTATAGACGTATTTCTAGTGCTACTGGTGCCTCACTCTTGGATGTTGATGACTGCAGCTAGGTCTGCACATACGCAAAATCAATCTAAATCTACATCCTAGCTATTTAGGTAATATAAAACACTGTTGATATCTTTAAAAATAAGTTTATGTTTATGCTTGGTTTTAATGATGGTCATGCCTACCTTTAAAAGTCCTGTGTGTTTTTCTCTTGATCTGCCTATCATCAGCTATGATAATAGCTTTGCTGCTATTTACTGCTTATTAATTTGCTTTTAGCTAGTGCACTCCAAATACAACTGTGGAAGTAATAGACACAAAGGAGCTTAACTGTCTTATGTTGCTCTTCTGTACTGAATACAGATGTGCGATTACTTACAAGTCAGAAAAAAGGTTAAATATAAACTTATTTCTATTCAAAAATTGTCCCAGTTCTCAAAGTTAGGTGCTTAATATCCAAACCAAAGTTAGTGTCAAGTTAATATGCTGTCACTTTTGCAATAAGTGCAACTAAGACTTTTTTGATTTTAAACTTAAACTGGGTTTAATCTGTTTATTGGATCTTTTTTCAGGTGTTCTCAGCTGGATGGTGATCCAAAAGAGATCTCGCCAGTGTTCACCCAGTTTTTAGAAAGTGTGTGGAATCTGACTGAGCAGTTTCCACAAGCCTTTGAGTACAATGAAGCTTTCCTTCTTCAGATCCATGAGCATGTCCATTCATGTCAGTTTGGCAACTTCATTGGAAACTGCCAAAAAGAGCGAGAAGAGCTAAAGTAAGTGGATGTTATTGTAATGTGTCTTGTTTATTCTGGCAGCTAAGAACTCCTGTGAATATTTTTCATTTTAGGCTCTGAATAGAAATAGAGGCAGAATTGGTAGTACTGAAAATGATGTTGATCTGCATTAGGGAACAGCAGTGCTTCTTACACCTTTGCACACTGAAGACAGTCTTTCTAATTCTGGGAAAAAAGCCCAAGTATATTTTTTTTTCATAGGGAAATTAAGGCTTCTTCTGCTCCCACCATCCAAAAGTAATCTTAAATTTAGAAGTATCCCTTCGTTCCTTCCTCCAGTCTATTCTTAGGTAACTTTAAAATTCTTGCCTGCTCAAGACTAATTATTGTCAGTTAGAAGTATTAACAGGATGTCTCCTAATGCTTTCAGCTGGAAAACTTCTGTAAAGTTTACATCAGTTCATCTTTGTCTCAGACTGTACTTTAAAGGATTTATTGCAAAGCTTGCACAGCATAAACAGTAGTATCTAATTACAGTAATACTGACAGTTCTAGCAAACATTAGGATAGGCCAGGAAGAAATTGATTTTACTGAGTTTTTAATTCAAGATTTATAAGTATTTCTGGTAAATTTAAAAAGATTGATTGTTATTATGCTGAGCTGTACAGCTTTTGTTTTTTTGCTTGCAATAAGTGTCTTGATTTTGATCTTTCCTTGCTTTAAGATTAAAGGAGAAGACATATTCCTTGTGGCCATTCCTTCTGGAAGAACAGAAGAAATATCGTAATCCTCTGTATAATCCAGACTTTTCCCCAGAACTAACTCTTTTGGAGCCAAATACAGTATCATTCAATTTTAAGTAAGTTTAAATTATATACAGTATCACATCTTCAATTTTGTCTTTGTTCTGCATAGGAAAGTTAAAATTGTCTGCTTTGTGTAGGTTTTGGAGAAATATGTACCATCAGTTTGACCGAAGTATGCATCCCAGGCAATCTGTGTTCAATCTTATAATGAATATGAGTGAACAAAATAAACAACTGGAAGAAGACATTAAGGAACTGGAAGCTGTAAGTATTAAAAAAAATAAGTGTGTATACTTGTGACTTAAAATTTACACTTACACACTATAATAATGCTGCTAGCTTTCACATGAATGTCACTACTGCATAGCCTAGCACTTATTCTATGTAGTGTTAACTTTGACTTTCACCATATGCCTCTATGATGAATGCCAGATTATGCAGCCAATGTTTTGCTCTTAAGCACAATTTATTTTGTTTTACTGAGGAACTGTATTATGTAAGAGTGCTCCTACTATCAGAGCATTTTCAAAGATGGCTTAATGTAGGTTGAACTTATGTGAAAAGGTACCTTAAATAACAAGGTACCCATCATAGCTACAGCTGTGTTGCTAAACCAAGGAGAATGGAAATGTTTTATTTCCATTATAGCTACTAAAATGGAAGCAGTAAGTATTGTCCTTCTTTTAGATTCATATGCAGGTGCATGCTGTTTTAAGTCACTAATTATGGGGCATGTACATTGTAATCCTTACTTGAAGACAGAGATCAGATGTCTATAAATGATTTCTACCAGGCACTACAGTAAACCAAGAAACATTGAACAGCGTATGTCCCACTAGTATAACTTAATTATTGGCTTCTAATTGATACTTTGCTGTAGTCAGTTAAGGTGTTGAAACTTCACAACAACAGTTTTTAAGTAATACGAAAGTTTCCCAGGTATGAGTTTTAATTTGTTATGTAGCGAGAAGTGGTAACACAACTCCTGTATGTTATGTTGGGGAGGGGGTGGAAGGATGGAAGTACAGATTTTTTAGGAGGAAAGATTTTATTAAACTGATCCTACTGTGATGTAATGAATATAGGTCACTTTAAACTTTCAAACGATAATTGTATATTTAAAAGTTTTTACACAATTGAAGCAGCAAGATGAAAAACCAGGATGAAGTGAGCTGAAGGATAAGCAGATGTAAAGTGAAGTCTCAGTTCTGAATTTTCTATAACTGTCCCCCAAAGTGTTACCTTCACCTGATCCCACATTTCTCACCTTGAGTGATGAAGGGATGTAATTGTTGTTTGAGCTCTCGATGTAGACTTTCCTACTGCTGTTTCAAAACATTCAAAAAATTTGATGCCAAGAAACATCAGTGTCTTCTGAGCTCAGTCTCAGTTTTAATAGGGCACAAACGTCAACAAAAAAAAGCAGTTAACCTAGTTCAAGTTACTCGGTGAGATTGTTTGATTGGAGAAAAAAAATCAATCCAAAAAAAACTCACCACAAAACCCCAAACCCTTAATCCAAATGTTTCATCTTCTTTTGCTCAGTGCTTCCAGGATAGGTCCTTTCCTCCAGTGCTGCTTTCTGGTTTTCATCTTTTGATGTATTCCTGCATTTGGACAAACTGTTTTGGCATTTTTCAGATCTAAAAGAAAAGTCTTTAGAAGTTTTATTAGGAAGGATATAAGGGCTTAGGTGTGAAACTGCTCTTTTGTCTTCAAGAGACTTGTGATCTGCTGTCAACTCCCTGCTTGCTAATAATACCAAATCCTGTCTTCTTCTGCCTGTACTCCTGAAAGTATTCCCATCTTGATGGTAAACCAAACAAGGGGCAAGCCTGGAAAAACCTGTTCTTTTCTGTGGACATTGACAGGCAAGCTCTCTGCCTTCTGCTTAGTTTGCAAATCTGAAGCGTACAGTGTTTGCAGTATCTGCTGTAAACTGTGAGGAAAAATGTGTTATCCAGTGGCCTAACATTCAATAATACTGTTACGTTTCTCACCTAGGGTATATAACACAGGGTTTTCCAGATGCTGACTTGGCCAGCAAAAGAAGTGGATTGATTCACTTCCTTTCAAAGCCGAATATTATCAGTTATGCTCACTGTTAGTAACTATTATCTGTATTTCAGAAAATAAAGCAGAGAAATGGGCAGCCAGATGCAGTCCTTGTGAAGCAACATCAGCCGTCTGCTCATCCTGCACCCACAGCACTGAAGACCCCTCCATGCTTCAAGAAGGAGGAGCCACTAATCCCTGTGAATGATGCTGTAAGAACTATAGAGGGCAGCAACACAGCAGACAATCGCTACAGTGAATTTGTCGCAGAGTTCTCAAAAGCTGAGCCTGCTGTTGTCAGCTTGGAGTATGGCGTGGCCAGAATGACCTGCTAATTAAAATCCAGCACTGTGCTCCTCTTCTAGACTGTTTGAATTAAGAGATGGATTATTTTGAGGATGGGTCTCTGCTGCATGACCAAAACATGATTTGTATATCAGCAAGTTTTGTTAACATAGACTAGAACAGCATGCTGGTTGTCACATGTTTGCTGTTCTTTTCAGGAAAAAATGTGTAGCTCTTTTTTTAAGAGGTGGAGGCAATTGATAAGTAGTGACTAAAAATCCAGGAATGGTATGTCTTTGGACTTAAGTCAGTTTGCACTAAATTGATTAAAGTAGTAATATTACTTAATTCAATGTAGGAAAACACAGGTGGTCTTTCACAAATTGATTTTATTTGGGCGAGTAGACTTGAACTTTCTATTTTAGGAACTGAAGCTACAGGTATATATTGCATATAACATAAGTATGTATACCCTTGTTTAGTGTCTCCCCGTACTAACATTCAGTATATTAAGTGCCATGGGAAAGTATGGTATATTTCAAATTGTAAATGGTTGGCCTTAAACCTGTCAGATCAATGATATTGTCCTTTACTACTGCAGTCTCCATGGTTCTGTTTACATTGTGTTTGCTTAAATTATTTCCTTAAAACAGGACTGAATATAAGGAATGAAGTATGCCTAACTTGGCGCTGCCTTTCAGCAAATAGCTATATGAATGTTAACTTATTGCCGAAGACTGTTCTTTCTTCTGTTTCCTCTGTTGTTTAAAATGTAGTAAATTGGCCTGATTTTCCTCTCTGGCAGCTCAGTAGATTAAGCATCACTGAAGCTACAGGTTGTCTGATCTTAAATGTTTTGATTTGTGGCGAGGTATTTAAATGTAGAATAAAAAGATTAAAACATGTTTTGTAAGAAAACAAAATTTAGCCAATAACTGAATAGCCACATTCATTCTGGTTGTCTATGTGCTGTGCAGTTGTTTGAAGTTGCAAGAATGGAAGCAGAAGTTTTGGAAGTGTAGTGTGCTGACATTGTTCCCAAGCGAAAAAGAAGTCATTCATGTGTCTGAAGCTTATGAAAAACTGAGTGCCTCCTAAGTCATTTGTTTTAGTTATTAGTGAAACCCCGTTCTCATCTTGCAAAAATGCGTCCAACTTGTGCATGTATAAAGTAATTTCAGTGCAATCTAGAGCTGTTTAGGTAGTTGGAGAGAGGACAAAACCTTCTAGCAAGATGCAGTAGAGATCATGGGACAAAGGAGGAAAGAAAAAAAAGGAAACTGAGTTTGTAAGTTTAATTACGCATCTGTAAGCTTCTAGTAAGGGAAGAGGGTTTTGCTGAAGTTTGTCTCATGGATTTGCTGAGCAGATAGCTGATGCTTAGCTCTCAGAGGTACAAATTACAACTTTGGGTATTACAATCCCTGGATGTGACTTTTTGTTGCAACTGAAAATGAGTTTATTCTCAGCCTAGTCCCTGAAGTCTGTTTAGTTAAAATTACTGGTGTACCACACACAGTTTGATGTAATGGGCAGCAGCATTCCCCTCTGCACCATATTGGATCCAGGACTCTTAACAAGGCCAGTATAGGTCATGATCAAGTTGCACTTGTGAAGCTGTCTGGGAGAAATAAACTGTGACTCCTGTATTTGACAATTAATTCACCCTTTTCACTAATTTGTTTTTTAAAAGCCTTTAAGTGTAAATAAATGCTCTAAGTATTTTTATTCCCAAAGATATGAGCATAGTGTCATCTTTAAAATACATTATCCAGTCATTTGAACACATTTAGAATTTCTCCACTGCAGGTTTTGATACTTTCATGTTTGCACAGTGGTGCCTTACAGGGTTGCAGCAAGAGAGGTTTTTGTGCCTTGTTATTTGTTGTCTCGCCTTCTCCCTCACCTTCTGTACTGACTTGGTTCTGTGGTTTTCCTTTGGAAAAACATATATTCAGCTTGTATTGTATCACAGTAGTGAAACAAGTTTATTGCTGAAAATATAGATAAGTTATCAATTTATACTTGTTTTAATATTTAGCTGCTCTGGTGTGCCATGTACACTTCATATTTATTGTTTATAGACTCAAAAGATTATATTAAGCTTTTTTGCAAATGTTGTTGCATGTTGTTTTTACTTTAACAGCCATCTGAGTGCTCCTGTATATAAAGCATTTGAAAAGAAGTTCTGTTCCCTTTCAGTATTGTTAAAGTGAGTTTTTCAGTCTTCAGGCCTTTTTTATTGACAGAGTTCACTGCTTGGCAGAAGGAGTTGAGATGTTTTTTTATTTTAAATCAAGATATGTTAGGCCAGCTTTAAAATCCTATAGAACTATCTGAAGAACCTGTTTCTTCATCAAAAAATACAATACTTCCTGATCTAAAGTAAATATTTAGTTAATGTGAATTGAGTTTTATAAGGTCGTTTTGTGGAGCAGCCTTCCTATAAAGTCCATATAGCTCTGCCAACTCAGCCCCCAGGGTCACAAGTGAGAAAAGTTCCTGCAGAGAGGCAGCTGTCTCTTCTCATTTGCTGTTCAGGCTTAAGCCAAAGCTACCTAAAGCACGTGGGACCTGTGGTGAAGTAAATAGATGGTAGGAAAGTGAGCTCCAACAGAACCCTTGGCAGGATGGCCAGGACTCAGCGCAGCAGGGCTGTTCTATGTCCTTCAGGAAGGGTTTAAGCAAGCTGACTTAAAAAAAACAGTGGCAGAAGCCTTCTGAGAGGAGAATAACATTTAATCTCAGTTTGTCTTCTTCCTGAACATGCTGCTCTGAGAGCAGTTACAGTAACTGAAAGGTGCCTGGTACAGATCATGTGACACACAGAACTGTTTCATGCTGTGGCAGTAACATGTGGTTGCGCTCACCAGTTGCTTGGGAATGTAATGTCCCAGATAGGAAGTTGCTGTAGTTGGTTTTGCTCCATCAGTTGTGCAGCTTTGGCACCTGTCAATTCAGTGCTTTGTCTAGAGAAGGTCTTGGTGTAAAGTCTATGTGTTTCTGTGTTTAGTCCTGTGCTTGATCTTTTTCCTGATCTGAATGCTATAGCAAAGAAATAATTCCTTTTGATTAACCAAGCTGGGTAGTCTTACTTGAGGAACAAAAACTGATTTTACTTTGTACTCCCAGCAGTTTAAGATTTTTCACTAGTACCGGAAGAGTGGGGCTTGTTTTTCTGGGAGGCTTGCTATTGTCATAATGTGTTCTTCAATACAAGTTTAAATATCCAACTGTTCTGTTTTGTAGGACAACTGCCAAATCAACAGACTAAAATTAATTAAGCAACACCAAACTGAGCCTGTGCATTTTCCACACATGTCCAATTACTGGTGACCTAAATCTAGGCCTGAAGTCTGAAGAGTCCATTTAGAGAATTGCAATAGCAGTCCCTCTAAAAAAATGCACATCCCTATGTGGAACAAATGCCCTAATGTAATGGTGTTTTTTTAGGGGGAAAGTTATACCAGATCAAGCTGTGACAGTTTGATGTGTCTCTTCCCCAGGATAAGCACACTGTAGAATGCCTTGCTGGGAAAGGTAATGTGTTCTTCCTTTGTAGCTGCTGTTCTCATAAGGCCTTTTGATAAAGTAGCTTGTCAGCAAATCTATGAGAACTTGCTACTCCCATACTGATAAACCAAGCGCATAACTGGTTACACAGTTGAGCTGAAGAGGGGCTGGGGTAGCTCAGCTCAACTACTGTCTTTTTAGTAGTAAGAGTAGTAACTGATAGAATGAAATTTGATATTAAAATAGCACAGGGCACATGCTATCAACATCTGTTTTGTAGAGGCTTGCCCTGAATTTGAGCAAGTGTGGCTAGTGCAAGGGCCTTGCTTAAGTATGACAATTCCTTTCTAGTTAGTTTAAAGATAATCTGATTTTGAACTAGATCATCCCTCCACAATGGTAATTTATAGATCTTTAGGTCAGAGTGTAAAGGTTGCTCTTACAACTTGTTTAGTTGCTAATGGTTCTAAACTTGTAGCTGATAGTAGGCTAAGTATGTATACTGGTCGTGAAACCTATAATAACCTTTAGGATTAGATGTTTAGATTAGACTAAAGTCTGCTTTGACTTGCTTTCACTATTTATGCCACACTTTTCTTCAAGTGCTGCTTATTGTGGTATTTGATATGTCAGCTGTAACAGGCTTCTTAGTGCTTTGGATGTTTTAAAAGCCTGGAAGTACTGAATCTTCATTCTGAAGGCTTGGGTCAGCCTTAGTGAGCAGTGTGGGTGAGCTCATTTGATCTAGGTAGCTTGACCTGCCTACACGTTAAATAGCACTGAAAATCAGCATGGCATCATAATTCAGTGGAGCAACTTCTGTATGTGCAATGGGCTCAAGGAAAAGGATGTAGTTGGGAACCCTTGTCACAGCATGTGGCAAGGAACAGGACCCTGCTGTGGTATTGACTCATGGAAAGTAGAGCAGTTTTGATGTCCAGCAGCAGCTTGGGGGCTGAAGTTAGAAGGTCAGAGGCATGCTGCTTCTGAGATCAGTTTCCAGGTCCCAGAGAATTCAATGGCCTAGTCTGTTCAGCATTTGTGGCTGAGCAAATCTGCATTGGCATCAAGCGCCAGAAGATATATATGGATCTGTGTTTCTTAATCTACTGACTTCAAGTAATAAATGTCCTGGTGGTGACTTGGAAATTGGGGTGCAATATTTTGTTCGTTCTTGCTTATAGCTTATTTTGAGGTCAGTTGTATAGTGTTTAAGTGGGATTAAACTTTATGACACTGTAAAAGTGTTTCTCTTCTTAATGACGGGTTAGCATGTACATATATTGTGCTTTGTATCTTTGCATATATTTCTACTGAATGCTTTTCTTGCAATTAGGCAGCCTTGGTGAAGTCCTATGCTGCCCCACATTGGCATTCGTCATTACCAAGCATTACAGGTTTGTTTCTTTGCTCTGTCTTACTGTCGCTCTTCATTCTTATGGTTTATGGCTGTCTGTTGGCAATGTTCCTTGGAAAACATCTTTCCAGCAAAGAAAATGAGTTTGTTGTTTTTCTGTGTCTCAGGGATTTTTTTACCCCTGAATTAGTGAACTTGAAAAATACAGCTTAATCTCCCTTTAGGGGGTACTGAGTGCCTGTTGACTTCCACGGTCAGTTTACTTACACTTTGTAACTTCAGACCTGGCTATTAAAACAATAAAATTCAAATGTTGGATGTGGCAAAGAGAAAGAAAACTGTTTTGGTTGTAATGTATCTGGAAAGACTGGCTGTTTCACTAGCATTTATTGCTCCATGTTGTAATGTTCTCTGTAATAAAGTCACTTACCTGTGTGCTGGGATCACGCTTCATGTATATTCCTGAGGAAACTTTAGCAAATGGAATTTTGTAATAAGTATTTTATTTGTACGTGTTTTGAAAATCCATACAGCTTGAAATAAAATGATCTTAATATTGCCAGTCTAGCTGGTGTTAAATAGTTTATCATAGCAGCATATGAGCATTAAATATTGAATAAATTTAGGTTTATGGATGAATCATATCTGGTAGAGACCATAGCGTACAGAAATGACTTGGCCTGTTCGTTTCTTGAACGATTCCATAATTTTTAAATATGGGAGCCTGTCTGAACTTCATGTTACTGACTCTGGTCTATTAATTACTGGCCGAGCAGTTACTGACTGCCGTTCTATTAATTGCAAACACCATTCTGTGCTTAATTAGAGTTAAGTGTTAGGTAAGAGAAGAGGGGTTTCTGCACTTACTTAGGATTACCATTACTACATACTTGGTAATCCAGATTAGTGTGTTCAACAGCTCCAACAAATCTGGTTAGGAAATTGCAGTATTTTTCTGAAAACACTAACTCTCTTCTCAGTGACTCTTCCATTAACTATTAAGAATGGTTTTATTTTTTAGTTCTGAGGCTTCTTAGAACTGTACAGCTGTATTCTTCATTTAGTAAAGATAGCAGTTGGTTTTTGTTATGGTAATAAAGCTCTCCTTATCTAGTACTTACTGCACAATGCTCAAGCTTCTTCCAGAAGCATTTTGCTCATGTTTTTCATCCACATCTAACTCCACTTTGATCTCCACTGTCGATATGGTTTCTCTCCATAGCACAGATGGAGAATAATGTACTGGAGCATTGGACTGTGCAATGTATAGCCAGTATTGTGATCTTTATTACAGAATGGGACCCTCCTGCGGTAGGTAGATGCAACTTAAAGGGCTCTCTTCAATCTGTTCGAGCCTTATTTGAGTGGCTTCTTTTTCAGGTAGGCAGGAATCCTGGGATATGCTGGAATCCGTCAGGTATCCTGGAATACGCTGTGGGAGAATCTGGTTAGTACTGTTTGGGCAACATGTCAAAACTCCTGCCAATCCATAGCAGTATGTTTAACCGTGTGCCACAACAATCATAACATCTGCCAATAGGGTTCTGTATCCAGTGACAGTAGCTGCTACATGAAGTACATGAACATGTTCATCTACATGTTCTTCTAGTGCTTGGATGCTAACTGGATGTTGTGAAAGTGCAGAGTTTCATGTGTGCCTGTGTAATTAGAAGGAACAGCTAAGTTTATCTTCAGCTTTTGGTATAGCCTAAAGGCTATGCTGACCTAGTCCAGGGAGCACTCATTGTTACAGCTACAAAAGGCAAAAATGGAGATAAATATGTGATTCTTGACTTTTGTGGTGACCGCTGTGGGAGGAAGGGCTGATATTGCAGTGGCTTGAAGGCTTTGATGCTGGTTGAGGTACTTCCAGAACTTGATGCAAGCTCAAGTGATCCTAAAAATACTGCTCTCTGCTGTGTTTATTTGTCCACCCCTGAAGTGGCCTGGGTGAAACACTAAAGATGGCTGTGTTCTTGCAAGATTCTGGGTCAGCACAAGACAGTGCTGTTCTCTGAGTATTCAGGAGCGTGGATGCTGTTCAGACACGTTCCTTAGCTGTGACACTAGCTGCTCTGTCCAAGCCCCTCCATGAAAGCCCGAGGCTGCTGTAGCTTAGTGCTCTGTTTGAGATTCATGTGAAAACGCTTTAGTGGAGGAAACGCTCTCAGTGCCTGGATCCTTCTTTAATTTCTAATCCAACTTTAAGCTTTTAGCAAACTTGTTTCTAGTAATATGCTGGTGGAAGAAATGATCCTTAATAAACCAAATTTTGACTTCTCTGCTTGGTTGATGGACTTTGCATGTGCATTTCTAGGTTATCTGCTTACCCATGAGGTTATACAAGTGTCATATTAGTCTGTAATATATTTGGGAGGTTAAAGTACGTCTACCATGATAGAATAGCAACTTTGATTGCTTCTTTCTCTTGAATGTGATAAGGACAGCACATGAGCAGGCAAAAAATATTACAATTATTTAATATCACTTATTTGAATAGTTTTAAATGCTCATTGTGGGTGCAGAGAATGTTAAAGGGCAGCTATTACGAAGCATCCTGAAGAGGACTGATTAATGGAACAAAAAGGATGAATGTTTATGCATATATTAAATCCACATTTAAGGAGGGTTTTGGTTTGTAACTCTACTTCATAAGTGATTTAAATTCCAGTGTGAATGCAGCCAGAATGCATGAGGTTAGTAGTGTCTCAAAAGAAGAGCGCAAGCACTTTTAACACCTGGTGCTTTATGAAGACAAAGCTTCGTCAATCTTAATCTAGTGGTTCTTTTTAAAAATTTATGGTGAGTTGACTTTGAATGTGTTTTGGGGCAGGAAATGCAAAGGGGGGAAATGGAGCACAACTGGATGTAACAGGCACTACAAATCTTGTGAAACATGGTACAGAGGAGAACACTGAGATTTTGGTTAAAACTAGCTGTAAAAACCAAAGAGGCTGAACTGTGCTCTAAATCCTTTGTAGCTGCTTATATCCCGTAGCACACACGTCCATCCACAGTGCCAAGGGACAGCCTGGGAGAAGAGAGATAACTGGTATCTGGCTGTTTTCTGATATAAACCAAGCAAAGCGAAGGAGAGCTGCTACCCAAGCAGAGATCACGTGAAGGAGATTGCATACCAAGAGCGGGTCCTGAGGTTGTTGGAGAATGAACTTCTACTTAGGCTGGTCAGCTGGAGTTCAGCAGCGGGGAAAGGATTAGGGCTAGTAATAACAACTACTTTAACTGACTGTTGTGTGAGGTATTGTATAGAAAAATTGAGCTATTTATATAACCCTAGAACTAAGTTATATATAGCCGTAAAAACTCAAATTCCCCAGTCTCAGTTTGGCTTGTTCTATTTCAGGATGAGAATCCATATGTAAGATTCTCCTTTGCTATCCTAAAGTCTTGCCAAAGTTTATTTAAACAGCACAATTTGGTATATTCTGCTCTCTTATCTGCAGATTTGCATTGAATCCTGTATGTTCTGTTGTTGTTAGAGCTCTTGTGACTTTTCAGTTTCTGGTAATTTCTACTATTTTCTTGTTTTTTCTCTCTTATCTGCATATATTAAGTCAGACTCCAAGGCAACTGAGGCTGAGAGGGTCTGCTCACACATAGCTGCAGAGGTTAGCCAAAGGACAGTGGTTTACTACTGAGCTGCTTGTCTTGGTATGAGCTATCCAAGTTAGCAAGGTAGAAAACCACCACTTGGGTTTTCTAGCAACAGTACACTGTGCTTGGCCAGAGCTGCAGAACAGCGCAGTAGTTTGGAAACCGGTATTATGGCAGGTCTGCAGAAGAGCTGCTGACCTGACCCTGTTCTGAAAAGGACCATTAGGCAAGTGCTGGAAGAACAGCACTTCTGAGCAGCACTTGAGGATGTGAAGTGTGGTACCCTGTCATTGTGAGGATTAGGGAGAGCTGCTCTCATTTACTGCAATTAAAAGGTGTTCTGAAATTGTGCTGCTCATGCTCAGTCTGTTGCTTTGTAGGTTTATTAGTGTAACAGATAATGGGGTGCCTTTAGTGCTAAACAGGCAGCATGTTTATTGAGGATGTGCTCTTGCCCTTGGGAGGCTTTTAGAAACTGGTAATCACAGCCTAGAAAGAGCTGTGGCATCTCTGGTCTCACAAGGTCAAAGGAACTTGCTTTTCTAGCAGTGTTTGGCCATTAGACAGAATTACAGCTATACCACTGGGCGAGTCTCTACCAGCTCCAGAAAGAATTTGGGGCTCATTATTAAATCGTGTTTACCTTTTCCATAACTCTCCATGTTAATTCCTGTTTCCAAATTAAGGAAAAGCTCCCTTCCAAGCTCTCTGATAGAGGCTGGGCTAAACTGAGTTTTCCACTTCAGACAAAAAATATTCTACATTTGGCTCCAAATTCCAGTATGCTTTACAGGAAGGGGAAAGAAAAATAAAATCCAAGATGTTCCTGTGTCTATTGAATAGTTTTTGGATTAAATGTAGCAATTTAAAACTCCCAGCACTTTGTGTAAAGCATCTTTTTAATCCATATAGTTTTAAGAAAGAAAAGAAAATATGACATCTTTAATTCTGAAAATAATATTGGGTATTTGGTGTAATTTTCTTCATACTTTTCTTTATAGTGGATTCACACACCCTGAGAAGGGTAACTAAAGCTTCTCTGAAGACAACCTAAGAAACACTGTGGTGTCGTGATTTGCCACTTTGTTAGGAGCAGGATGGTTGCCTGTATGCAAGGATTGTCTCAAAATGCTCTGTTGCCTTGAAGATGTTCCTATCTGGATGCTCAGCAGAGGCAGTGACTTGTTTTGGGTGAAGGAAGTGATGTCCTCACAATCTCTTCTTTGCAATTATTTTTTACTTTGTGTGAAATATTTTTATTAATATCAATCAAACAATGTAATCTGTGATAGTGACATGTTTTCCACAATGCTTCAATTGCCCATTCTGGAGCGCAAGTCTTCAAATATGCTGAAGTCTAGGAGAGGACACTGCCAAGCCTTTATACTCTGGTTCATATTAACAAACTAGAAGCCTTGTTTTGCTTTTAAACCTTCCTTAAGGATAAAGGGCTTAGCACAGAGATGCATTAATGAGATACTCATCCAGCTGCATACTTTTCTTTGGGGACCCTGGCTCTCTGGACATAAAGCTAAGCAGAATCAGGGTTGGTTGGAGAGAAGAGCAGTTCTGCAGCAAAACTTTATCAAAGCTAAGTATACCTAATTACTAGTATATAAAACACTTGGAACTGGTCTTTATGGTAACTTGAGAACTGAAATATTAGCTGCTGTTAATGTGAGTTTGAGAGGCATCTCTCAAGACTGTGTTTAGTTGCTTGTTTTTACTGCCATTCAAATGACACTGTGATTGGAGGCACACACCCATGGTTGTCCTTGTCTGATGGGCTTTTTTTATGTGCCATTCAGACTGAGAACTATGGAAAGAGCCTGAGGCCTCTTACATAATGCAGTTATGCTGCTGTGACATTACCATTTTCAACTGTAATGCTTGAAAGTGCCGATAAATCAAATTATTTTCTCCCTTTCTGTTGTACAAAGATAATAGCAACTGCCCTCTTCTTTCTGCCATTTTTTCTACACTTGATGTAGTCGGTTATGTCTTATCAGGCTTTATTTAGTTGGAGAAGTTGATTTCTGAAAACCAGATTTTATTAAAAACTGAAAGCCACAAATATGGCATAGAAAGCACCTATATAAGTTCTTCAGGAAGATGCTCACTGATTAAATTTTCTTATCAAGTCCTTTAAGACTGCTAATAGAATTGAAAACCTGCAGAATAATGATAAGGTTATTGAACCGCTCGTCAAGCCAGAAATTCTCACTCATTTCCAGAAGAATAGATTTAGACTGGCTAGAAGTGGTGTGTGGAATACAAGTGAATTTCATATGAGAATGTGAGCAAGCAACTGATGTTAGGGCAGTTCTTCAAAGTATTTTAAAGTTGCCTCTAGGTTCTAGCACTAATTTAATAAAACAGAGGCAATGCAGAAATACAGTCAAAGCTGTAAATCGTGGAAAAGCAATGGAGAGAAGTTGGAATTACTGTGTCCACTTGAGCCAGGCTCCATGTAAATTACTAAAGCCCTTGAGCGCTCTTTCCAGCAAACCTGAAGGAGGAACTGCAAGCTGCTGGTATTTACCCATGTCCCCATGGCACCTGGCAGGATTCATCTCCAGCTTTATGCGCCCACTTTAGTGCAGAGATCTACCTCTGAGCTGGTTACTCTTGGCTCCTTGACAGATGAGCAGCTGCTTCTGGTGCACAGCAGCCCTCAGGCGAGGGTGCACATCTGAATTAGGTCATACGAAGCACATGGTGGAAATGCCTGTTTCAGTCATCTGCCTGTGCAGAGAACCTTGGGTGACCCACTCAGTCATGTGTGAATTCAGGCACTGAGAGTCACATCCCTGCTGCTTTTACAGTCTAGGATTTGGAGCAGCTCAAAAACATGCCTGGGAAAGGAAGGGCTGATGAAGGAGCAAGGGGCCTAGATGTGGACACTGTACTGGTTATTTGATGGAGTACTTCATAGCAGTGACCTCTGGATCTGCACTGGGGAGCATTGCAAGGCACATGGGCACCCTGTGCTGTTCATGGAGAGTTCAGGGACTCACAGGACACTACTAATAGACACCAGAGACTAAAGTCTCATATTTAAAAGGGGGATACAAAGAAGATGGAAAGTAGGTTTCTGCAGAGCTCTGCAATGCTAAAAGATGTACTTTGTGTACTGTGGTGACCCCAATGAATGTTGTTGGTTCCCCATACACTTGTGTTTCTCCAAGGGCCCTGTGATACTGGTGCTGGATCCTCTTTATTTCCAAGGCATGTTCCAGATGTGCCTTACCAAACCATGATACCATAGCTATACTAATATTTGAGGGCAAGAAGTGATGCAATAGATGAATAGCTTGAACTAGGAATCATAAGAGCAAGGTCAGTTGTGCTGACTACATTGAGGTGTTCCTCACTGGTAAGAAAGCCCCACATGTTGTGTAAAGATGAAGCTTTTATACCCTTGAGCACGTAGGAAATCATTTTCTCCTTTCTCTCTCAAAATGCAGAGTCTGAAACAGATATGGATTGCCATCAGTTGGTGGCCAGAAATACACCAAAGATATTGTTACCTATTAGTTTTGATCTCTATGAAGGATAATCACTTCTAGGTAGGTGTGGAATAACGTAGCAATTGGTACAGAAAGCAGTATTTCCTCTTTATGTCTAACAGATGATGTGAATTATGTGACCTGCTTTCACCAAAGCATCTCAAGTTGTTCATAAATACCCCTATAAGTCAGATTCTTTAGGCAGACCAAGTTCTCTGGAAAACTATAAATTACCAGCAGCTATATGAATCAGAGGAAAGAAATGTAGTTTCTCTTAAAGATGTTATGATAATTTTGAGACTGTAATAAACTGAGGGTTAATTCGATGGCTTTTTAAAATTATCTCTTATGATTGCACGAAAATAGGAAGATGGTTTCATAGTTAAATGCGGAACTTTGGGAGATGAGTTGGATGGCAGGGTTTGCTGCAGGCTATCTCTGACCTCAGATAAGTCTTTAATCTCAGCTACTCCTGTTTGCCTGTGGAAAACAGATAATATCTTCTTTTCATCAGTTCTCCCTTTGGTTTGCTTAGATTGCAATCTATTCAGGCCAAAGATTCAGTCTTATATCATATGCCATTTATATGGACCAATTTCACTGATGGCCTTGAAGCTTCATCTAGAGATAATTCTATTTTCTAATAGTATTATCTGGAAAATATCTACAGTTAATCCATGAAGAGGTACTGAAATCACAAGGAATAACAATTCCTCCCAAACTGCTTAAAATCTCTATCAAATTGCAGAATGGCAGTATTACATCTAGATGATTAGAACAGCAGCGTACAGCTGGCCGATGAAGATCCCCAGTGTTGGTGCAATCTGAATATTTTATGCTAAACCGCCGTTCGCACACGAAGATAGCTGGCATTTGTAATGTCTTAACATCTTGTTTTAAAAAGCTTGAAAAGGAAAAGAAGGAAGTTCTGCAGAAGCTAGACAGTGGCATTCCCCTTTATTTCCAGTTCCAGCAGATCTATTTGGTAAAGAAAAAGCTAAAATTCCAGTGAAAACTCAAGTTATTAAATTTTTCTCTTCCGTTAGCTTGTGAGGCAAAACTGAGGAAGAACTTCACACAAAGCACAGTTCTGAAGTGAATGGGAAGTCAATCCCTTGTCTTAACACACTAGATTTTGTTTGTGAACAGAAGGATCAAAACATTTCCAGGGATGGGGCAGCCACAACTTCTCTGGGCAACCTGGTCCAATCTCTCATCACCCTCACAGTGAAAAATTTCTTCCTAATATCTAATCTTAATCTCCCCTCTGTCTGTTTAAAGCCATTCCTCTGTGTCCTGTCACTACACGCTCTTGTAAAAGTCCCTCTCCAGCTTTCTTGTTGGCCCTTTCAGGCACTGGAGCTGCTCTAAGGTCTCCCCAGAGCCTTCTCTTCTCCAGGCTGAACAAGCCAAAATCCCTCAGCCTGCCAGTATAAGAGAGGTACTCCAGCCCTTGGAGCATCTTTGTGCCCTCCTCTGGACTTGCTCCCTCTTGTCCTGGGGCCCCCAGAGCTGAATGCAGCAGGTGGGGTTCTCACAAGAGCAGAGCGGAGGAGGAATCACCTCCCTCAACCTGCTGGTCATTCTGTGAGCAGCATGCATGCTCTGCACTCCTCTGCATTCTCCTTGTAGGCAACGGAGAGGAAGATGTTTCCAGGAAGCTGTCCATATAGCCTGTTTTAGACCCCTAACTCACCAGGCTTCCCTAAACTGACTATGAAGCATGAACCGTGTCTGAAAAATTACTGGTCCCCTAGGGTCTAAACCAGCTCAGGCTATTCTGCTGTGACACACAGGGGCAGCATGAAGCCCATGGGAAGTGTCTTGGGTCTGACCTGCCTTTACCAGCCCCCTTAGTAAAGCCACATGTGTTACTCTGCCTTTGCTCTTTCTGCAGCTGCCAGTATGAATGTAGGAGCACCTCCCAACCCTGTCCCTACTGCCGTGGCCTGAGACCCTCTGTGAGAAGGGCAAGGCGGCTGTCAGCTTTGGGGAACTGGGGCTGGACCCTCTGCTGTGGAGGTGAGCCCTGGACAACACGAAGGCTCTGGTTTGGGTTTATGTGGCAAATAAGGCTGTCTGAAGTATAACGTTCCTTGTTTCTTGCTGGTTGGGATGTGCCTGAATGGGGAATGTGAACAATTATCATCTCGGTGTGTGAAGATTTAACGGCAAAACACCCGAGTCCTTTGCATGTGACAATGCTTGTTGTGCCTAATGGCTATGGATTTATAGTGGTGGTCCTACAGATGATGTCCTGCTGCTCCCTGCACTAGTTTAGTCATCGTAAATGCTGTTGGTTATCCTCAGCTCTCAACAACTTGAAGAGGTTTTGTGGGTGTGCAGTGCTTTAGAAACTGGGACCTCTTAAGGAAAATAAGCAAGAACTTGATTAGCACTCTGAAGATACATACATGACAGCTAATCTTTTTCTGCTTTAGCTCCCTTTCTTCAAGAGCCATAAACCTTACATATTTACTTAAATGAATGCACATTTTCTCTCTTACTAGCACACCTGACATCTCTTCTGCATGTAGCATCTAAACATGATCTCTGTTTTTCATGTCAGCAAACGAGTTTCTCATTCATGTTATGTGTAAACCCAATCAGGTTGGATCTCCAGTGTTTTCAGCATCAGCTTACACTATACTGTGCCCTTTCCTAATATCCTTAATCTCTGCTTCTGACAAACGAAAGTGACCTACTCTATTTTTCTGCCTTCAGAAAAAAAGCAAAGTGCATGTGGCCAAGCAGCAGCTGCTGTTTCCTGACAGCAAGCAAAGAGCAGTGCCCCTGGTTCAGAGATTTGCTAAACCCATTCCTGATTTTGCATCCCACTCTCTGTAAGTGTGGGCACTTGCTGCAGCCCTATCTCTGCTGCTGGTGTTTAGGTGCCATCAGTCAGGTCTGGTCAAAACAGAGGAGAAGGACTGCCTGTAGGTGGATGAGTTAATTGCAGGGAAGGTGGACTTGGGGGCTGCAATCCTCCCTGTTAGTGCTCCCTGATGCAGTGATGACTCCTGCTCGTACAGCCAGGAGCATGCCTGCAGGTCCTGAACGTGTGCTGTATATCATGCTCCTGCTCTTTGGCCTCCAACTGAGCTAACAGTTATTTGGAAAATATGTTGGAAGTAGGGGCCATTGCACTGCATTCACTTTGCATTATGGGGGAGGGTGTCTTTCCTGTGGCTCCCTTCTCTTCTCTTTCCGCAGTGGATGTTAGTGTCAGTGCTGACTCATCAACCTGCTTCCTTCATGGAAATCTTCCACTATCTCCAGGAACGCCAGTACCTCACAAGACTGTCACACACTGATGAGTGCTAAGCACCAAAATAGAAAATCAATAGGATACAAGCAGTCTCCTCCCACATGTGCTTTTGAAAATCTCCCCCACAACCTTTTGCATCAACACTAACCAGATTTCACCCAGAAATCTGCTGCACTTAATCTCCCTGAGTACATCCCTAGCACTCGTCTCTCATTCCCAACTTAAGCTCCCTTATTGACAGATGCACACACACAAACAACTTTCCTCCTCCCCCCCACCCCCCTCCCGAATCCTCCATTGTTCAAACCCAACATTTGATGACAGCTCTGGCAAGGCTGTATCCATCCTGCTTGCACTCAAAGTAGTGAATGGTTCAGAATGGGAGGATGGAGCTTTGCTCCTTTGCTCCTGCCGGGCTTTCACAGAGCTCCTTGTGAGAGACAGCCAGGCAGCCCATAATCTTGTATGTGGGGGCTTCCCTGTGAAGCCATGGCATGTATCTGCACAATTGCGCTGTAATGGCTGGTTGTTTTGCCCTTGGCTGGCTTTAATGCTGTCTCCAAGTTATTGTTTCAAAGCTGCCTGATGCAACATCAAAGTAGCAGCCCAGGCAAAGCATATTCAGGCTGGGATCTGGGGTGGAAAGAGGGAAAATTGGCAACAGAGCAATCATGCAGGATGGTTTTTCTTTTGCTTCAGTGGGAGTGAAGGGCATGCAGGAGAAGCGTGCTGCCGGAAGTTGTGAGCCTGGCTAGAGAGAAGATCCAGCCCATCTCAGGATGCAGTTAACTGCCTTTCCCTCCCACTTCCATCCCCAAACCTTTCTAGTACATATTGATTGGAAGTGTTAGAAGGAATATTTGGACTAGGGCAACAGCATGAAGAGTTAACAGGGTATCTGAGAGAAAGGCATGGGCTCTTTTTTGTAGTAGAAAGAGATGAGAAAGCTGAGAATCCCAACAGGAACTAATCTCCATTTCAGATCTTGTTTAAGAGATTAATTATGGAATATTTCAGCACTAATTAAACACATAGGGCAAATAGGCACAGCCTTACACCAACTAACAGAAATATAAAAATGGTGCTTGGAGCAGACTGTATTTCGGTACTTGGAAAGCAAGAAACAGCCACAGCCTCTTACAGCTCTCATGCAGATGAAACCAGTAACAACAAGAGAAAATGTCTCAATACATTAACCTACAAATTCTGTAGTAATGAGAAACTAATGACCTTCTACAGCCATAATTGCAGTGAGTTTTGTAGGCAGCAGGCGGTCTCATGCTGATTATCTTTCCACTTGTACAGCATCATCAATTTAAGAAATCTAAATTACTATAAAAACATTTATTTATTTTATTACTAATCTTTTACATAGCTGGAGAAGCAGAAATTGTGTACTGAAATGATGTGCCTTTGTTCTCCCACAAAAGCCATGAAAGAAAAAGTAATTGAGTAAATTGAGTCTTGACATTCAGCTGTTCTGTGAAGATTTAAGGATTTAAGGAGGAGTCTTTGTAAACATACCAAAAACCATCCTAAATGAAGTGAAATCACAAATTTAACGAATTGAGAAAGATAATTCCTGGCTACTTTTGTCAGCTGGCAGCTCCTGGGATTGAGGTTTTGTTTTTCATTGAATTCTTGGGAATTCCTTGTTGACTCTCCAAGCCTTTGCCTCTTAGAAAAACTGGCAGTTCTGTGGGTTTTAATTTTTAAATGAAATTGTCTCTCACAACCGACACATCGGTTTGGTCCTCTGAATTCTGCAGTTACTCAAATCACACATGGCCATTGAATCAATTCTATCCTCAACCAAGGGATATACATATATATATGTGTGTGTTACACATGAGCTGTTTAATTAAGGGTTTCTGATGTCCTTTTCACAGAATCACAGATTGCTTTGGGCTGGAAGGGACCTTAAAGCTCATCCAGTTCCAATCCCCTGCAATGGGCAGGGGGACACCTTCCACTAGATCAGGTTGCCCAAAGCCCCGTCCAACCTGGCCTTGAACACTGCCAGGGATGGGGCAGCCACAGCTTTTCTGGCCAACCTGTGCCAGTGTCTCACCACCCTCAGGTGAGGGATTTCTTCCTGGTATCTATCCTAAGCTTCCCCTCTTTAAGTTTTAACCCGTTAGCCCTTGTCCTATCACTACAGCCCCTGATGAAAAGTCCCTCTTCCCCATCCCTGTAAGCCCCCTTCAGGTACTGGAAGGCCACTATGAGGTCTCCACGCAGCCTTCTCTTCTCCAGGCTGAACAGCTCCAACTTTCTCAGCCTGTTTTCATACAGGAGGTGCTCCATTCCCCTGATCAGCTCCAGAGAGAAATGGCATGGCTGACTTTGCAGTGTGGTCAAGGTGGTGATGACTTTTCCATTCATGTGTGTGTTGGAAAGGCTGTTGGTTTTGGTCACTGCTCCTCTGTTTTGCGCTGCCACAGGTACTTGGGGATCATCTTGGGATGCAGTACTGCAGCATGGCTGTTCTGGCCTTTTGCTTCGCTTTCCAGACCATGTATTTAATGTCTGCACCTTTCCTCAGGCCCAGCCGTTACTCAGACTTCTGTTGCACACTGGGTTGTTCTCCCCTGCCCTTTGCTTGTTACTCCTGGTCTTCTCTTGCTCTTGTTCCTTTTTTATAACTGGCCCATTTTGGGCACTGCATTTTATCCTCTGCTCCTGGAGGTGGTGCTCAAAAACACTTGTCCTTTCCTGTTTCTTCTTTCCTGCCTCAAAGAAATAAGAGGACAAGAATATGAAGTGACTGTATTTGAAAATGATGTTGAACACAGTGTCTGTGGGAAGAAAGGAAGTGAACAAATCGCTGTGTTACACTCAACCGCTGAAGGGCATCAAAGATAACTCTAATTTTGCAAGGTTTATTTTTCCCTCAAGGGATTTTTGAAGAACATGAGAAATGGCCTAAATAAGGAAGTGATCAGAAACAGAAATCAGATGAAGAGGTTACCTGGGACTTCTTGTGAAGCTCAGCCACTTCCCACACTGCCAGATTCCTTTCTCGTTGGTGTTGTCTTTTAACAACCGTAAGAGGAAACTATGAGATAAAGATCTGGAAAGGCCAGAAGATTGGTGACTGGTGAGTTGAACTAGCTTGCAGCAGTAATGATGCCTTTGTGGCCAGACATGGCAATTAAGATGCCAGCTGGAATTTGGCTCATGGCAGGCAAACCCAAGAGCCCTTTGGGTGTTAGAGAGAACTCAATAGTCTTAGTTCATGCAAAAATAAGGGGGTTTTCCAAGGTTAATTCAGTTATAACACAACTATCCTGGCCAGATCAATTTGCCCTTCCCTGGAAAGGACAAAAGAGAAAGGCATGAGAGGCTTTTTGCTTCTTATCTTCATGCAACACTACCTGCAAGCTCAAGGATATTTCATTTCCTTCATTTCCAGCAATGATCAGAAAGCAGTGCGGAGTGAGGGCTCAGTCACTTCTCATGGGACAAAGTGGCCTGAAGGGTGTTCTCCTCCTGCTCCAGCAAGGTGTCCCTTCTGTCTGGAAAGCAGCAGAGGAGGGGTGATATTGCAGCCAGGAGGTGCCTGTGCGTTTGTTCCTTGGTGGTCCCACCAGGCCCCAGCTGTGTTAGTGCTGGTGAGACATCATTAGAGCAGTCAGGTTTGGAGCCGACCTATGGCTGTTCCTGCCTTCAGAACATTGTTCTGAACTACTGGCTGGACTGCCAGCACAACACAGGAGTTTTGCAAATCTGTTTTTTTTAATCCTTAAACCACAAAACCTGCTAAAAAGAAAAATTGTCTTGCTAGGACAGTAACCCACATGTGATGTAATACTGGTGACTGCATGATTTTGAGAGTTAGAAATGCAGACAAAGCATGCAGGGATTAAACTGGACTCAGTTGTAGTCTCTTTAGGAAATTCCCCGTTGAGTTTTCACAGAAAACTACTTAAATGAGCACAGACAGGAAAACCGTCATTTCAATAATCACTGTTTACTATATGGTACCTCTATATCTCAAATAGTGATGCCTTTGCACACATTAAAGGAAAAAAATTATATAATACATATGAGGTAAGTACTTTCTATAATTCAGTAGCATCCACTCTTTTTTATGTGTGAGGTAAGCCCATTTTTCCTGCTTGTTAATGACAAAGTATCAGCCTGGGATAAAGACCCAAAAAAAAAGGGTGAGGTGTATCAAACACAGCCCAGGAGGCTCTCAGGAGTGTCGTGTATACTGGGAAGAATGCATTTGGCATCTCCCTCCATGCTGTCTACAGCTTTCTTTTTCTTTTAGCTGCTTTCCATGGAGGTGCTCAGCTCCTCTTGGAGAGGGCCCCCTCCAGCATCCCCACACCAAAATGTGCAGCCTTGCTGCTCTGCTTGGTCTTTGGCTCAGGCTTTGCAGGACCTGGCGGAGTTAAGTCAGATGGTATTTTTGTGTTGTGACTTTGATCTTTGGTGCTTTCATTTGGCTGTTTATTTACAAGCTTAATGCAAAGGTAGGCACTCAGATTATGGCTGTACATTGTCTAGATCTATACTTCTTCCTTGAAAATGCATTCATGTAAATTACTGGCAAGTGCAGCTTTCTGCATCTGATAATGCTGTCTTACACAACCAGGTCTCCGGGGTTCTGCTAGATCCTGGTGTTACAGATGTGGTATAAAAATAACTACATTTTAAAGCCCTGCCTTTGTAATTTAGCCCAGTAGTGTGATTGTCCAGCTATGGCTTTCAGCAGGAAACCCTCAGTAAAGAGAAACACGGAGCAGAGATTCATAGCAGCATGCTCTAGTCTTCTCTCTTTCAAACAAGAAGACTGAAAAACATGTTGCCATGTGAAATGAAGGTGGATGGAAGTGTGATTTTTGCTTCCTGCCATTTTGACAGTATCCTGGGTCATTCTTGTTCTCTTTAATTCTTACCAAGAATAAAATAAAAGTGAAAAATTATGCACAAACACCTTATCACAAGATAATAATTTACCATCTGGTGCTAAGATACTTAAAATTTTCAGAAATCTCTTGAAAATACTATGCACTCTCAACTGGTAGCAGGTTAATGCAGTTCCTTAGTGTAAATTGCTTTTCACTTTTGATGTTCAGAGAAACTTCTCTGGAAATCTTTTTCCCTAGCTAGAAACAAATAGTTTGCTTTGCTTTATTATAATTGGACATCTATAATGTTCAGTGTACAAAACCAAATTAAGAGTCTTGCGAGAAGTACCCTGTTAATACTATAAATGATTAATATAAAAACATAGTTTCCTTAAAATGCTTCACTATATTTGCAGTGCAAAAGGCAAGTTGGATGCTGGAGTCACACCAAATATACATTAGTACTCTGTGCTGCTCTGTTCTGCTTTATCTTATTTTATATGCCTTCCTCTAACTGTCTAAGTGTTTTCCAGTTGTTCAGTAAGGAAGCTAATCGATGTGATTTGGTCTTTTATCTGATTCTTTCCCTTTTATGGGAGCAATAGAGTATTTTAGTAGGGTTTGTTTTCTTTAGGATACACAAAACTATCTATTTACATTGGAGAAAACAGAGAGAGAAAGTGTACCTTGCACCTGGGACAGAGATTTGTAAGGCTGAACATCTCCAGTCCCCAGGGAATTGTATTCCTCAGGCAATTGGACTCACTGATTTCCAAGGGCACTAAGCTGAACCCTTTCTGAGAGCTGCATTGAAGTCAGCATATTTAGGTTTTCATATGTCCGTACAATTAACAAGCTCAAACTCTCCTGCTTTGGTGAGACAGCATCCTACCTCTGCTGTTAAAATCTTCCTAGAGAACTGAACGAGCGCAGATTTAAGCTGATTTATAACAGCTTTAATTAAAACTCAGTTAAACTGGTTCACATTTAAACATCCAGCAGATACATGCACAATCCACACTTGATTACCATAGTGCAGTTAATGCCCCCTCCTGCCACCATGGGTGGTGGGCTCATGCTTGGGGCTGATGGGGAGGGCTTTGGGGTGTAGGGCTCTGTCGGGGTGCTTCAGCCCCTGGCTCACTTCTCCCCTCATGTGCCACCTCTGAGCCCTCTCTGCCCTCTCCCCACACCTTGCTGAAGCTTGCTGTCCCAGGCAACAGCTGCAGAGTGTGGGGAAGGCAGGCAGGGAGCACAGTGCTACCCAGCAGGGCAGCCGCTAAAAAGCTGCTTGTTTGGTCATAGGGCAGTGGAGGCTGGTGGAGGCTGGTGGAGCCCGGCACTTCCTGCAGCCATATGGCAGCTCCACGGGCTCCCTGGCACAGCCCCCAGCAAATCCTCTCAGTTCTGCTTCACCCTCTTTCTTGCCTCTTTGATGTCGGGGCTGCCTTGGACCCTGCTCCAATCTCAATTCCCAGGCTCTCATAGTCAGAGGGCTGTGTGCCAGAGCTCTCATGGCTGCAGCATGGCTCAAGGATGGGACATGGGAGTTGTATCTGCTCTCTGCACAGGGTCCTGTCTGGTGCTGGGACAACAGGCACCAAATGGCCCACATTCATGCCATTAAATTCTCCCGCTCCCACTCCCCCCCCCCCCCCCCCCCCCCCGCAGCCCGAAAAC
>WYDI02027686.1:0-38560 GCA_009867235.2 Psittacus erithacus | reverse complement strand
CGCCGCCGCGGCGGCCCAAGGGTGGGGGAGGGGGGGTTTTTCTTTCCCCTGCGCAGGGGCCTTCCTGGGGGTGGGGCAACAGGCGCCCACAGGCCCCACTTCATGCCAGTAAATTCCCCCCCCCCCCCCCCCCCCCCCCGCCAAGTGGCTGCATACAAACTACATTGCCTGCTGCTCTGATATCTATCATAGGCACCTAACTGAGATGAGCTTAAGGAGAGCAAGAAGTGCATTTTGTAATGAGGGGTACTGCCCGGTAGCAAGGACCAGGAATGAAGAACCTAAATCTGCTGCTAACATTGATCCACCTCTTTGATACCTCAGTAAGGCATCTATTTGTCGCCATGTGTCACGGGCAGACAATAAACACAAGCCTACTTTCCTAATGCTGTTATGAGGATTTTTGTTAAAATTTGGATCAAGAAAATGAAAAGCAGTAAATAAAATGTTCTTGTGTAGAGTGGAGGTAGGTGCACAGCCTTCGGTAGCAGGAAGGCTGCATTCACATGAACAAGTTGTTGTTCTTCACGATCTAGGTAAGAAAACAAAAATTCCTGCTGATCCTTTTTCAGTTTTGAAGCAGCACAATAAAAAAACATCTGCTAAAGCTAATGACTGCATTTGCATAGATTACATGTGACAATCCAGCACACAACAGGGTATCCTGCCACGCAGACAACAAGTTGGGAGGGTGATGCACTTCTTTGGTATTCGTTGCCAGAAGTCAGCTACGCTTCTACAGCAATAGCGTCAGCTTGTTTCTAGAAGGGCTTTGGCTGACAGCGCCAGAGAAAATCACTGATTCCCTCTGAAAGGTGTAGGGCTGTCTCCTGCCAAGTGTGGAGCAGGGAAAATAGCTTTCATGGCGGCACCCATCCAAACCCCTTGGCTCTGGAGTGGTTTAGGGGAGGAGTCCAATTCCGCTGGGCTCAGGATAAGTGAGGCTTAGCCCTCATCCTCAGCATCATAGGCATGGGGCTGGCCGCAGGCAACACAGGGTGACTGTGCACAGCCCTGCTGTCCGCCGGAGGGCTGGCGCCTGTCATGGGGCATGGTGGCTGGGTGCCATGTTGAGTTGGAGGGGGAAAAAGGGTTCCTTTGTGTTTTCAGCACAGTGGTTGAATTTTATGGCATCGCTTTGTTATTCTTGCAGTGTTGGCTATGGACAAATACAAGACGACAATTTATATCCTAAGGCAAACCGGCTCTGATATGGTGCTACTCCTTTTCATTTTGCTTAATTGGGCTAACAGAAAAAGACAACAGCTGCAATGGTGGGAATGAAAAATGCCATTGCTTGTCCTGGTTTTGACAGCAATCAGCCTGACAAGGGATTATCAATTGATCTGAGATAAGTGTTACTGAAGGATGCAGTTTGCTGTCTGTTTATTCCCTTTACTATTTCATAGCTACAATTGCACTGCAAAAAACAAATACAGAGACTTGTTCTGAGAGAGAATAAGCTCTTAGGCATGTTTAAGTAAGACCAGAGTGTGAAAAGGAGAAGAATCTCTCTTAGAAAAATGCCTTGGGACTTCTGTGTGTTCAGATAAGTACAAATGTGTGCACATGTGTGTCAAGAAATAAAAAGAAACACTGGCCATAGGCACCTGTTTTTTGGGGAAAAGAATAAAAAATCAGGTCATTTTCTACAGCTTGTTTCTTCCAAGACTGCAAATCTGACAGTCACAGGGCGCTTCTTTCTGGCCTGGTAATCCATGAGTTCAGGCACAGCCCTGCAGCCACCTGTCAGCCTATTTTTGTGAGGCTCCATGGAAAAACTCAATGAAAAAGAGTGGATGATCTTGACTGTCCCATTTGATACATGTAATATCTTTTGGATTGGCACATGGTTTTGCCATTGGGTTTTGCTGGGAGCAGGGGATGATATACCCTGGACAGGGACAAATGGGCTTTCCCTATCCAGCCAGTGACACCAGGCAAACCTGTGCTGCTGGTTTCCAGATCTCTCTCCCCTCGTCCCAGTCCAGTGCTGTGGAGCTTGGTGGAAGCTTTGCAGTTGTCCTTGACAGAGGCTGAATTCAGCTACTGTGTGTTGAAACGTCTGAGGAGAGCCCTCCAGGTCCCAAGCAGCTGGGAGATGCTTGCTCGGCATCCCAGGAACCCTTCCAGCCAACTCAAAGGACCCAATCCTGCATTTCTTACATGCTCCTTGTGCAAATGCTGCTTCTCTGGAAACCTGTTTTGTCCAAGCAGGAGGAAGAGCAGGAGTAGAAGCCGCAGCCATTATTCCTCCTGGTTCTAATCTATTCTTAAACTGAACTGTACTCCTCAGATATTTTAGTAAAACTGTCATAAATCAACACCCACCGCTTCGTTTTTCTTAGAGATGAAAAAAAGGGAAAAGACAAAAGTGAAAAGCTGTCCTTTAGCTGACATTCAGTTGGAATTGATCGAGCGATCTGCTGTCAGAGCAACAGCTCTTGTCAAAAATAGCCCTCCGGAAAAAAAGCCTTTGGTGTTATTTGGATAGTGGGTACCAGACAATGCTCTGTAGTGACAGCAGGGTGTCAAAGACCAGTGTTAAGGAGACCAGTGAATGTGAGGCATTGGAAATGAATCGTGTGCATCCCTACAAGCTACCAGCTTCCCTATGACCACCTCCAACCAAGGAGGTCACTGATGTGTATCAAGGCATCATTTTTAGAAAGAACAAGCAGGATCAGATTTATTTAGAAACTCTCACAGCTCTGAAGAACTGATAGAACTGAAATCCAGGCTGCACTGAGCCTTTCTCATGGTGTAACTTTGACCTGAGTCCCAGTCCTGCAAACTTCCAACCATGTTAGTAACATCCCAGGCACAAGAAATGGGCATCGCTACACGCACATACACTGAGCAATGCACATGCTTACATTAGAGATGCTGGAAAATGTTTTATTTCTGTGTAACAAATATTATCTCTAAATGGAAAAAATGCTGAAAAATGTTGGCTGAATTTTTTGGGAAAGGGAGGAAATAACTTAAAATCCATGAATGCTGAAATATTTGGAGAAGGTCTGATTTAAGCAAACACATGGTTTTCTCTGAGTATTTAACTTGGGCTCAGACCTTTTAGGATAAGATTTACCTCATCCACTTACACTGACATGTAAAACAGCTCAAGTAAACTACACCCTAAGAATACCTGTCTTTTGCCACATTAGAGAGAGGGGATTTAAGCTGCCTAGCTGAGATGCAGCTGTTTACCCTGCAGCTGGTTACAGCATGAGGAGATGAAATCCACCCTTTCGTTTGAAACAGAGGGAAACCACTGGTTCCTACAGGTTGCAAGGCATGGCCTAGTTTTGTATAGCATCTTACATGCAGCCCTTATGGAAGCTGCTGAGACATACCCTGTTTCAAATACAATATATATATAGTGTCTATCTGCTTAAGAGCAGTTCATATAGGAGTAGTTGCAGTTTTGGGGCTTCTAAAAAATTCCCGACAGTGAATTCTGTCATTAGTTTTGGAAACTTGTCATAATAAAAAGCACAATTATGTTTCTCTTCTCCTACCATGTTCCAAGGCCCAGGTTTAATCCAAAAGCTTTTCAGTAGCTCTCTCACGGCCTGTGTGCTTTACACATGCTCTGGTGTCCACTCTCTTTAACATATGGCCTCCGAGTCCTTTCACCTGAGCTCAAAGACATCCATGCACTACCAAGTGCTGGCACCCAACTGCTCTGACTGATGATCTTCCCAGGGGCTGGTTGCTATATAGACAGTGAAATGAGGGAAGAGAAGGAAAGTGAGACACAGCATGCCTGAAATCAAGCTAATAATGAATGAATTGGAGAAGTATTCCTTATTTTAATAAAAAGGACAAGTACTATGATCACATCTGTCTAGATATCCTATCTAGGGAGGCTGAATCTTTAATTAAGGGCCTGATTCTTTTACCTCCACTAACACTAATCATTTTTGCTGAAGTTAATGGAAAGGACTGAGACAGTACAAGAGTGAGGAAAAACTCAAGCACCTCCAATGTGATGGAAGTGTTTTGAAGGCTTACCTCTCAGTAAAAATGTTATCATCATCTGAAAATGATTCTCAACAGTTTGAAAAACACATTCTGTCCCACTATTCCCCATTGTCCCCCTAATCTGCTTACAGTCTTGTTTGGGCTTTTAATTAAAGGTAGTGGGGAAGACCCATCCCTCCTATGGTACTACTGTCTGTCAATCACAATTAGAAATATATATATTTATATCTTAAAAAAGTTTATATTATGTCTGGGATATTGCTTACATCCAAAGAAGAAAGTGAATGGCTGTATATCTACGTAAAACCCCACCATGTTTACAGGATTTATTTGTTTTTAACATTCCTCTTTTCACTTCAGTATATGGAAGAAAATAAACTCTGCATTTCCAGTAATTACAGTGCAAGTAAATCTGGGATTGGGCTGAGCTAATTCTCAGACGTTCTAGCTACAGTGTTACAGCAGGATTAGTCTGAGGGTTTTGTTCTGTTTTTTAAAGCAGAAGGGCAGGGCACTAACATATTATTAATTAGGAGTAAATCTGTCCCCTGGGGGACTGCATACACTGCCTGCATTCTTAATTTGTGTTTAGCTTTAAGACAGATGACAGATATTTTCCCCCTTTCAGTGTCTCAGTTGCTTCCTTATTTCTCTGTAATCCTTTTGTTTTGCATTGGGAAGAACTGCTGGATTACACAGAGATTGTATGCAGACAATCAATTTTTTCAGTCTGTTGGCTGAAGTGGAAAATAACTCTATAATTTTATTTCAGGTTGAACTCGTGCTTTGCTTCATTTTGGGGGGTGTCATTATTTTCCTATTTTGCTATTTTAAGCAGCAAAACATAAGCCATTTACATGGAAAAATTGTATAAACAATAAAAATCCCTACAAAAATCTTCAGTGCAATACTGTAACTTTATCCTTTCTCAGCCCAGGTTGTTTACTTGGTTTCACAAACTCCACAATTGGTTTGCTTAACCTGAACATCCTTTTCTTGCTGGACTTTTTTCTTCCCTATAAAATTGCACCCAGAAGGGATGTTGAGGCTGAGTGATACTAATAAAAGAAAACCTCACAATGGCCACAGGATTCCTTTCACTTGCAAAGGTGTTGCTGACCTCCGCTGAAAGGATATTATGTGTGAGCACAAGAAGTGAAGTCCTCACTAGCAGGTCTCTGGTCTAATACACAGTCTTCCAGGCTGATGAAATGAGACTTCTTCCCATTTTGGGTAGATTGGACCAGCGTTTAAATACGTGGCTATTTTTAGTTTCCTCCACATCTACGCTGCAGAAGGGCATGATCATTACCTGTTCAAGAATCTGTGGCTCAGCTCTTGTTTGGTGTCATTCCTTGAAGATTTAGAGGACATTTTGGTCACTTAAATTGCACAGCTCTGCAGTGGACATTTCCAAATTCTGTAAGTTTGTGGGGTGCAGACATAATTTTCTGAAAATAGACACCAGGTCTCTATTTTGAGGAACAGGTCTTGTTCTGCTCGCTGTACGCTCCTCAGCACTGCAGCTCTTCAGCCAATATAACAAAGTAATGACAGTTTATTATCTCACAGGAGATTGGAGATATACTTTACAGGGACATGCACATCTCCCTGTCATGGTAATCTTTGCTTTCTGCACGTTCCACTGATACCAGATATTCCCAGTGATGGTTTTTCATGTGTTAATCAGGCAGTTTCTGGTGAGCATGAAGCCTGCATGGGGATGACAGGCTGATAGAGTATAGAAAACTCACTTTATTCCTCATCTTTAACTTGCCATTCATTACTCTTTCTTCCATGTGTCACCTTTTCTAGATTCCTTTAAGAACCTTTTCCCTGAGACATCCCCAAGTTTGCACTGCCTGAGAGTGAGCAGCAGCCAGGATCTGGCCATGCTGAACTGCACATTTATGCACTATATACCTACAACTGGGGAGAGTTTGGCTTGCAGAAAAGGATGTAGAAAATTGTCTGACCTGGGAAAACAGAAGGAGGAGTAACAAAGCAAATGGCCCCAAGAGAGTCCTATCTGCTGCTGCATGGGCTGGAGAGGGAAGAAAGAAATACACAGTATTAGAGGACATGGATCTGTTGGGAGGCAAATGCAAACAAGTGGCAAATGCTAGAAATCCAGATGCTTTTTCCCTGTACCTGTATGAGCAGAACCTTCCACTGTATGCGTGTTACATCAAGAAGGATCATGTGGAAAATAAGAGGGATGCTTTAATCCTCCATTTGTTTTTGTGATTCTGGTTTTAGCTGTTCTCTTTTATTAGTCCTTCTGGTTCTGTAAGCAGATCTTAAGGTATCAACATTACTTATGTCTTCCTTAATGAGCCCTTTGATTTTGTAATCCAGTAAACAGCATCTCTTTCATTTCCTGATACTGTAATGCATTGAAGAATTTGTCTGTGAAGTAGTTAACCACGTAAGAAGAAACTGCAGTGTTTGAAATAACTTTTCAGCAGTGGGCCTGTTTTCCCTGTGAAGCTGTTATTGCTCTGGGCCTTCCTGTACTTCAGTTTTAGACCCTGGCATGGTAATTATCTATGGCTTTTTAAAATCCTGCTGACTTTCTCCCATCACCAGCTGGGGTCTGGATGCATTGTGTCAGCCAATGTCTTGCAATTCACTTTCTGTAACTTAGATTCACTGCTTATGATTAGGAAGACCTACTGGTTTTACATGGATGTAGCATCTTTGAGCTCCATTAATTATTTATACACTATAGTATATGCAATGGTAGAAACACAGAGAATGTAGAGAACGCTAACCAGAGATAAAACAAAACAAAAAAGGTAAAGAACTTCAGCAGAAAATGGGTAAATTGGATTAAAACTGAGCACATCCTAGGTATGATGGTGAGAGGGCTGATCCTGACTCTCTGTGGAGCCCCAGAGGCTGCTCAGAAGTGAAGCATGAAGTGAAAAATTCCCTCAGAGATGTTTCAGACGCCTCTGTCCTGTCACCCTGTGCTCAGTTCTCCTGTTCAGCCCATGAGGCAACCTTGAAACACCAAAAAACTCTGGGGCTTCTGTCAAAATGAGAGACAAGACAGTTTTAGCCGTCACTTCCATCACTGATTCATACTCAGTGAATCCTAGGATTTTGATTCAGTATTCATTCTGTGCCATGCACAGTAGTCTCCGGGGGAACTGAGAGTGTCTGCCCGGTGTAATCACTGGGGAAAAGAAGGGTGAGGCTGGCTTGCAATTATTGCTGCTGCTGTTTCACCCAATGGCTCCAGCTGCGAGGCTGCCCCGGTGGCTACAGCACTCCATAGGGAGTGAGGCTGGGACAGGACTGTGGCGCCTGTGGGTTGCTGGAGAAGGCACTTTCGGCTGAAATGAAGCAGAACGGTGGCTTCCTGAGGACTGCAGCAGCACAGGGCAGTGGTAGAGCCAAGGCTGGGAGCTGGACCAGCAGTCTCTGACAGTAGCCTTCAGCAAGTAGCACAAAAAAGCTGTAAGGTCTGTCCAAGGAACAGGGAGAGGATAGCCTTCACATCAAAGTCCTTAATTTCTATTAAAAAGTGTATACTTATAAATGGTTTTTATATAGGTATGTCAGTATACCTATACATATGTACATATATACAGGTATATCTGTATTTTGAGATATGTTTTTTAAATTACTTTTTCTGAATAATTTTATTATATAATGTTTCTTGTCTGTTTTTCTTCATTCATATTCATTCTAAAGGTGAAAAAATCCACCTTTGAAAACATTTCTTCCACAAACCCTTTTCAGTATCTGCTTCAGCTGGCATATACCTGCTGGTATTGCTGTGCTGTGCAGCTCAGCATGGGATCTCTTCCACTGTTCCAAGTGCCCCTCAGGCTAAGCCAGATAGGGGGAATGCAGTAGAAGCACTTCTCCTACCACAGCTGCTCTGCTGCCTCTTGTCTGCAGGTCATCAAGAGCTCCCAGCTGACTGTGGAGTCTCTCTGAGCTTTTAAATTAGATCTCCTCATTAGTTTCCAGTTTGCAAGGTGTCATCAGTCTTTCTCTCCCTTGCCAGGAAGACAGAGTTATGACATTTTTCACTGTCAGAAGCAGACTTCAGTTCCGGACCTACAGAGATGAAGGGAAGCCATAAAGAAATTCCCACCAGAACTCAGGGAGCTGGGTCTTAAACCTCTGAAAAAGCCAGTAAGTAATAGGCATTGCTTACATAGGCTTTGCGTGAGCTTCCTCTAATGTAAAACCAGAAAGAATACAAAAGGACCATGTGGAAGAAAATGTCTCTGGCTCCATTTCATCCAGCTCCTCCCCATCCTTTTCCGGAAACCACCCTTGCTCACCCTGGAAGGCCGTTCACACAGCTGATCCCAGAACCCTTGACATTTTTGCAAGAATGACATTTGCTTCCAGGGGAAATCCCAGGTGAAAGCGAGGGGAACCGAGAGGGCAAGGGAACACCACTGAACACTCCGTGTGAAGTTCCCATCACACATGAGGATGTGGGCACAACAGATGCAGCAGAGAACATTTTCTTCCAACCTCTTTGATCATACAACACTTGGGTATCCAAACATCCCTAGATGTAAGAGCTATTTTTCATGAACATAACAACATTTCAGCATTACTCTTCTTCAGTTAGAATTGATGATGTTTTGGTCTAAAGCTTTTGCTGTTGACCAAAGCATGTCATGAGCTCATAGATGTCTTCAGGTTAAAACAAAGTAATGAAAAAGAAAATAAAAAAATGGGAATATGTCAATTGTTACTTTCAAAGTTCAATACTTTAACATTTAATTTTAAAATGACAACTCATTTCCAGAGGTACTTCAAGGTTATTTAAATTATCTGTTTAAATGTACAAAAAGGAATGAAACCAAATGTGTCGGGGAAAAAAATCAATTTGTCACAACATTTCTAAATAGTAATTTCAGGTTGACCTCAAGTCACTTTTCTCTATTAACACTTGGATTTTAAAAGGAGTGATAAACAAGCTGAAAGTCCACCCTGTCCATCATGTCTGCAGATATTCACACAATGAAGAAAGAGGGCACAGTAACTTGGCTGTGCCATACAGCTGTGAAGCATTAAGTCATCTGTCCTCTCCTTTTGTATCTCTGCATCTCTTTCCTTTAGACTCAGTGCTTGTAAGAAGAACTAATGAAATATAAAGGATTGCTGAAATGTAGCAAAGTAACAGTATGGAAGTGCAAAAATTGTTAAGCTTAGCCATGTGACCAAGCCTTACTTTTTAGCATTTTTTTTCCACTTTTTCCCAAGATACAGGACCAGGTTTTGTTCTTTCAAATTTCCAAAGGAAACGGCTCTGTGTATTTGTATTTGCACAAAAGCATTTGGTATTTTCTCTTTTTTTTATCACATTCACATTTCCTTCATCTGCCTAAAGAGCACAAATACAACCAAGTGATGGGGGAGCTCATGACATACCACAGTCGATGAAGGCATGGTCAAGGTGAGCAACTTAGACATATGGGTCTTGATTCTGCTTTGAGATCCGGTCTCTATGGCTTCTGGGTGCTGGGTATACTTATAAACTGTGCTCTGTAAAACGTAACTCACTACTCCTGCAGCCAAAATCTTGATTTCTATCTTGTCTATCCTTTCCTGTGTCTCTTGCAGAAGGCAGGAGAGACCTGTATGTTGAATGATGTGTGCATATTGCTCTTATTGAACGCTTCTAATTCTAAATGCAAATGGCACTTTTTATACATGAACAGAAAAAGGACTAAATTCATTGGATAAATTATTCACAACAGATAATTCAACCTGCTCTCTTGGGAGATTGCAATGAATGTCTGATGATGTTAACCCCCCTCCCCCCAACTAATTCTTCCAAGTCAATAGCAAAACCTTTTACTGACTTCAAAGAGAGCAGAACCTAGCCCCAGGCCAGAGGGCCCACATATGACTTGTCTTTAATGGTTCCCACTTGCATTTAGAGCTAAAACTAAGACAAGTGTTTGTGTTTTAAGGAGCCTAGACTAATGCTGTGTAGCAAAGTCGGGCTGCCAGAGCACATGCATTATCACAGTTCTGGTGAAAGCAGGTGTGCTCTGCAGCCATGGTGCAGAGCACTGTTGCTGAGCTGAAATAACCCAGCCTCAAGAGAGAGCCACAGTGAAGGTGGTGTTTAGCAAGTTTGGAGCTTAGGGCAGGTTAATTTGGCCAGGTTTGTCTAGTTTCAAGAAAGGAGACTTACTTAGGAACAACCTCATTGCTCTCTACAGCTTCCAGAGGAGGGAGGTGCTGAACTCTTCTCCCTGGTATTCAGTGACAGGACATGTGAGAAAAGTTCAAAGCTGAGCCAGGGGAGGTTTAGTGCTTGTGCTGCTGGCTGCCATCCCTGACGGCAGCACACCATGGGCATGGTTTGGGTGCACATGGGCATGATTGTGCACAGTGGATGCAAGGTCTGGGGAAAGGCTGGTGTGGGGGCTGCTGCTGTGCCCCCCCTCCATGGCAGGGAAAACATAGAATCATAAAATCGTAGAATCAGCTAGGTTGGAAAAGACCTTTAAGATCATCAAGTCCAACCTTTCCTCCAGCACTGCCAAGACCACCACTGAACTGTATCACTGAGGGCCTCATCTACGTGGGCTTTGAACCCTTCCGGGGCTGGTGATTCCACCACTTCCCTGGGCATCCTCTCCCAATGCCTGATCACCCTTTCTGTGAAGAAATTTTTTCTAATATCCTATCTAAACCTCCCTTGGCACATCTTGAGGCCATTACATCTTGTCCTATCACTTGTTACCTGGGAGAAGAGACCAACCGCCACCTCACTACAACCTCCTTTCAGGTAGTTGTAGAGAGCAATGAGGTCCCCCTTGAGCCTCCTTTCCTTCAGACTAAACAACCCCAGTTCCCTCAGCGGCTTCTCATCAGACTTGTGCTCCAGACCCTTCAGCAGCTTTGTTGCCCTTTTCTGGACCCGCTCCAGCACCTCAATATCTCTCCTGTAGTGAGGGACCGAGAACTGAACACAGGTTTGAGATGCAGCCTCAGCAATGCCAAGTACAGGGGATGATCACTGCCCTGGTCCTGCTGCCACAAGCCAGGATGCCGTTGCCTTACTTGGCTACCCGGTGCCGTCCCGGTGAGGTGGGATAGAGAGAAGCAAGGCGTGGGGAGGGCGAAGTTGGCGTCCTTTGCCTCTGCCCCTAGGGGTGTGTATCTCCCGGGTTCGGCGTGGGTGCCCCTGCCATGTGGTGCATTGGCACCTGCACACCGTGTGCCCCCCGTCCTCTGCTGCCTCCCGCTTTTTCTGGGCGCTGCTGGCGCTTCCCTGCGCGGAGCCCTCCCCGCGCACCTGAGAGGGGAGGCAGCGGCGGGGCGGGCTGCAGCGGGGCGTCCCCCGGAGCCGAGCGCAGGCCGTGCAAGCCTGGGGGGGCGGAGCGGCGGCTGGGGCTCGGTTATGTAAGGCCTGCGGGAGGGCGGCGGCGGGGCGCTGCGGCGGAGCAGGTTGGTCTGGGGTGGGCGCTGGCGGCCTGGCGCAGGCCCGCGGCGGAGGGAGAGCGGCTTATCCACATCCACCCCTCCTCCGGGTTGCCATGGAGACGGGCGGGCGGCGGCGGCGGCGGCGGCGGGGCTGTCAGTGAGGGATCGCACCGGGCACCGGGGCGGCGGCGCAGGGGAGGCCGCGGCGGCGGCGGCGGCAGACATGGACTCGCAGTGCGACTGTGCCGAGCCTCCGGCCGCCGAGCAGCCGTCGGGGAGGATTAACAAAACCGCCTTCAAACTGTTCAAGAGGAGGAAGTCCGGGGGCACCATGCCGAGCATCTTCGGGGTGAGGAGCAAAGGCGGGGAGGGGAAGGGCGCCGCCAAAGCGGGCATGGTGCGGAGCCGGACGCACGACGGCTTGGCCGACGCCGTGCTGGAGAGCAGCAAGAAGGAGGAACCGGCCAGCTGCGACCCGCAGAGCCGGGAGCCGCAGAGCCGGCCGGGCGGCGGTCTCGGTGTGTCCGCCGGCAGCTCGGTGGCCAAGTCGCACAGCTTCTTCTCCCTGCTGCGGAAGAACGGCAGGCCGGAGAACGTCAAGGCGGAGAGCGCAGAGCAGCGGGCTGGCGGCAGACAAAAGAAGGGGCTGAAAGGCATCTTCAGCAGCATGCGATGGCACAGAAAGGACAAAAATGGCAAGGAGGAGAGGGGGGAAACCTCGGAGATCCAGTCCGGCCTTATTATGCCGGGGTCTCTGACTGCCAGCCTGGAGTGCATCAAAGAGGAGACGCCAAAACCTTTGTCTGAAACTCCGGGCAGCGCAGGAGACGCGGGGCTGGACGCGCCGCGGGAGGAGCGCAGCGGTGAGGCACTCGCTGCGGCCCAGGAGGAGGCTGGGGCGGGCGGTGGGGAGCAGCGGAACAGCAGCCCCCCGGCCCTGGAGGACCAAGTCGCTGCTGGAAGGCGACCCGAGGAGCTCTGCCACGAGCGACCGGACCCGGGCGCCGGAGAGTTTGGGACTGCGAAGGATGCGGCCATAACAGGTGACATTCCAATAACGACTATCCCCCCTGTTGCACCTCACTGTGATAGCGGTCAAGAGACGGCAGCCGCCCCTGACCCTTCCTCTGTTGATCCACCCTCAGAGCAATCGATTGATCGTATTTGTTTGATGTTTGCTGACGTGACTTCACTGAAAAGCTTTGACTCTCTTACAGGCTGCGGAGATATTATTGCGGACCATGAGGAGGATGTGGGCAGCGGGAGTGGCGGCTGCGAGAAGAGCACCTCCGGGGCTGGCAAGCTGGGTGCCTCCAAGAAGCACCCCACCATGGTGACCTACCAGGGAGGAGGGGAGGAGATGGCCAGCCCAGACCAGGTGGATGACACCTGCCTGCAGGAGTTCTGGGACATGCTGTCACAGACAGAAGAGACCCCAACAGGAGGTGGAGGAGGGACAAAGAAACCCGAGGGGTTGAAGGAGAGCCGAGGTGCTGAGGGGGCCCAGAGCAGGGCAGTGGGGAAACGTGGTGGCCTCCACCAGATCCCTATTCACCTCAACCATAAAGAGGAGCAGAAGGGCAGGGAGAAGGAGCAGCACGAAGGTGTCCCAAACAGCGATGAGGGCTACTGGGATTCCACCACTCCTGGTCCTGAGGAAGACAGTTCCACAAGCATCCAGAAGGAGACTATCCCCAGGGACAGCTACAGTGGAGATGCTCTCTATGACCTCTATGCTGAGCCGGATGAGAACCCACCAGCAGCGCCTACAGTGGAAGAGATCCCCTGTGTGCCACGCTCCAAGCCTGTGTCTCCAGTAACAACCACGCTGAAAACACCCTCAAGCACAATGAAGGACTCCAAGATACCCATCAGCATTAAACACCTTTCGTCACATTCTGCCAGTCATGGAGCAGATGCCAGTAACAGCCATCACGTCCCACACCATCACCTGGCCAAAAGTGAGATGCACAGAACAAAAATCCCTGTCTCTAAAGTACTGGTACGGCGGGTCAGTAACCGGGGCTTAGCAGGGACGACAGTGAAAGCTGCCACATACCACGACAGTGCCAAAAAGTAGTCAAATAAGAGGTAAAAACAAAGATGGACAGCAAGGTGGGTGTGTGAAAGTCTGCACAGAAGACCACAGATAATGAATTTGTTTTGCATCACCTTGAAGAAAGGCACCTAAAAGGCTTACTTCACTGTACCCTATGGGCCTGTACTTCTGAATCCCTTCTTATGAGACTGTATGGCTGAATCTGAAAAGTTGACTTCTTTTTGAGCACTTTTTTTACATTTGTATCTTTTTTCTGCAGCACTAAACACTGGGGAGGTTCATTTTTACATGCCTTTTTGGAAGCAGGACTTGGATTATGAGCCTAATCCTTCCTCACGCAAAGCAGTGCCATGAGTTCTTCAAGGGTACGGTTACAAAAGGAGCGACACGAGAGGTTCTCCAGTACACTTATCTTTTAATCGTTTCTGGGGGAAGAGTGGAAGGTGGGTTCTTGGCTCCCAGAATTACGTTTGCTCTACAGGATGTTGGAAAAAATGCCAAGCAAAAAACCAACCACCCTAACAGGTATTTTACCTGCTGTAGGAAGGAGAGCACTGCTCAGCAGCAGACTTGATTGACTTGTGTGCAGTAGATAACTAAAGGAGTTAAGTGGACTTGTCTAACAGGAAAACATTCGTCTGTCTGTCTGGTTGGTTTTGATCTGGTCTAATGTAAATGGGTAACAGAGACACCTGACGTAGGTTCAGATGTTTACATCGATACTTGTCCAATAACACATACAATCAGGTTCAGGGAAACATTTTACTAAATGCCAATATATACACACTGTTCACGTTTATACCATAACTTGCTTGCCATGTGTAAATATATACATATTTTAGCAGATTTACTCAATGCTACAGATTTTTATATTGAAAAAAATCACCTGTCTGTATTATCTAGAGTTTAAGCAAGAGCTAGTTTTTATAGGTAGATAATTTTACAGTTCTAAAATGATAGAACTTTGTGTAAGTACCTTAAATTAGAGCAAAACTCTGTTTTGCATGGGCTCATACATCCCCAGATAAGTAAATCTGAAGTGCTGATTTTATTCCAGTGGCACATTCCATGGGTCAGAGCTGAGGTTCTGCCAACACTGCCACTGCAAACCTCTATTTTCAGGGGTTTGGACAAAGTTACTCTGGGCTTAAACCTTACAGAGAAGGAACCCAGGAGAGAAACATGTTTTTTAATTATTATTTTTTAAAATATATAAAATTAGTTTTTGACTATTTAAAGAAAGTTTGGGTTCTTGTTGTTTTTTATTTTCATTCTTAATAATGTCAGAATAATTTTACTTTAAGAGAGAAAAAGAAATATGGTAAGCTAGGGACACATAAAATGGTCTGATGAGCTTGGATCTTATGAGAAATGTATTAATGGCCAGGACATTTTTGAATAATGGCTACTGTACATGGGCATTGACAACATGTCAAAGAAATTTATTAAGGTTTTAATGTGCCTGGGGACATATTTTTATGATACACTGAAAAAGCTCCAAAATCACTGAAGTCTAAAGGTAAATATTATGTATTTACAAAATATTTTGATATAAGTATTTAATCATCAGTCCACAGTTAATATAAAATATATGGTCCAGTGTATCTGAAAAATAATATACATTTTTAAAATATACATTTATATTATGCAGAGAATCCTAAATTCACATAATTGAAGCTAATGGGTCTGATCTTACGTAGCAGTTGGTTTTATTGTCTCTTAAACTGAGAGGAAAAAAGGAAAATAAATATACAGAATATAAATTTGAAGGATATTAAGGTTAAAGATAAACCATAAAAAGCTAGGAAATACCATAATAAGAATTGTATATATGTATATGTGTGGTTCACTGGGGAAATGGCCTTCTAGTCGCTAGGGTAAAATTGGCATCTAGTTCTGAAATGATTGCAGGATTTAATACCAAGCTGCAATGCCTCAGTGAATTGAGAGAAAGTGTTTTCCTGATCAGTTCCTGTTTTCATGGTTTGAGTAAGAACCTTAATACACTTCAAAGAAGGTTATTTTACATGTTTTCTTTCTAACGTGTATGTGTGTGGTTTTCTATATGCCTACTCACACAGGCGTGTTGTACATATGCATGTGTAGTCAGGATGCGCCTCCTCTTGGGTTACGTGCAGTGGGGTGAAGGCACACGCACACCTGCGCTCAACACACTCGTGAACACAGCCACTCATGCATGCTCCCGCACACAGGCGGAGTGCATGTGCTATAGATCTGTCTCCAGACATGCTGGCGGTGATTTCCTTTGCCTGAGAAAGGGATTTGCATTTGGCCTGACTCTGCTTGTGCATTTTAGAAAGTTAAAGCTGAAATACCCTCAAAAGGATGAATGTACAGAACGTGGAATATTATTCTGGACATCAGCCCTAAACCTAACATTCCTTTTTCTGTTCTTTTGTTTTCATTTGACTGTAAGGGACACATCTTCCCTTGCATGACAACTGCAGAAAAATCACAGTTCCCCATTTTGTTGTATTGTGCAGAGAGATTTTACAGGGTACTGGAAGTTGAGAGGGAAGGAGGATGTGGTGAGCTTGGGGTGGTACCATAGAAACTGGAAGCACTGAGTACAGGTAGTAGGAGTGGTGCATCTTTAAAACCACTAGAAGATACCAGCTACCATCTCTACAGGACCTGTGTGTGGCAAATTATTCATCATCAGCATTTTGTTTGCATTGTGGCATGTCCGTATTGAGAAACCAATAGAGTGATGCTAGACTGGCTCTCTCTCACGTAATGACTAACATGAATCATCATTAAAATGCTTCGGCTTCCCCCTCATTTTTCTCTCTCCTTTTGTTTTCTGCCCCATTTTCCCTCCATCCTCTGCATGTTGGTGGGCAGCTTCCTCCTCGGTGTGGTGCGGAGCAGAGAGGGGAGCTCTGGGCTTTATGGGAGCTCAGGATGGGAAGGTGGCTATGATGCTTGCCCGAGCCAGGTGCTCCCCAGTCCCGCTCCCAAGCTTTCTATGGCATACCCAGTGTAAGTACACTTTGCAGATCTCTTGGCGGTTCATTCGGCTGCTTGCTATGTACATATTTTAAGGACAATCATATCCTTAAAAGGAAAATGGGAAAGTAGGTTGTAGTAGGGCGTCAGCGTTATGAATCATTGCGACATACTGACGTTGATTCAGGGTAATGGTTGTGTGAGAGTGAAAGTACAATCTAATGCTCAAATTAACTTTGTATGTATAAAACTCACTTTTGTCTTTAAGCCATCTATGTTTTTTATTTCAAAAGGAGATAGAAAATTTAATATTTACTGGGCTTACAATTTTCATACAAATATATTTGTATAGCTCCACACAATGCCTAAAACAATCATTGGGAGGAGGTTCAAAGGCTTCCTTTAGAGCTATATTTAATTCCTGAAAGATCCCTGCAAAATACTGTGAGATGCCTAAGAACAAAGAGTTAATGGCTTTGCTGGATTTAAAGGCTGAAACATAAAGAGGTGATAGTCCTGAGGCATTCTGTGGTTTTTTGCATTCCTATTTATGTTATCCTGTTCAAGCATATATTTTCCTGGCTTTGGTAGGTATCAAGGTAGAAATGGTGTTCTGAGTCCCAAAGATAACATTCCCAATGCTGTTGTTGTTTTCATTCTCTGAAAGAATACTTTTCTTTGGGTTTTTTTTTGTTATTTTGTGGTCTCGATGCTTTGTAATTATCAGCTTGTATGTCATTGATAAAAGATTTTATAGATCAGGACTTGGCATTTAGTTATGTGTACTCTTTGCACTTTCAGGTCACTACTGGTAAATTTTGTATGCTCTTAGGATTTTTTTCTATCTATTGCGTAGTGTTTTATAGCTATCTACAGTGATTTCAGTGATATACATTCCTGTCCTATATATCAGCACAAAAGATTTCCTTTTGGTTGCATGAAATGATGTTTTTGTGGACTTCTTTTGTCATGATAGGAGTTAAGTTTCCTGTACTATATGTGTGGCCTGCAACAGACATAAAGAGTCTTATTTTTCCTGTGGTGCATATGCATTTTGCTCTTGCTGGTAATAGGACTCAAACACACGTAATAGCTTTCAGAAGAAATTCCATGACTAGGATAAGAAAACTCTATGTTCAGTCTCATTCCACCAATCACCAGCATTCCCTTCATCCACTGTGAATATCCTCACCACCATTCAGGGTAGCAGAGGACTGAATTTTGAAATTTACATGCATAGATGTACACTATGAAGATTAATTCACTGATTATTTTTTAATGACTCTAACTGAATTATTTATCTAAGCTAAGCGAATATTGCACCAAAGTCTTCAAAACATCTCATACAGATGGCATTTTCAGTAAGATGCTATAAGTGCAGATGAGCCAAATTAACAGGCTTTGCTTAGCAAGGCAAAACCTTGTTGTTTCTCAAATTTGTAGTACTGAGCCTGCAGATCAAAGGGAACCATTGATTCTGCTACATGACCATACTCCGAGTTGTTTTTTTTCTCCCTGCTCTAATGGACTACTTTCAGAAAAGGCTTTTCAGCAAGATAATGGTATGAAAGAAACAGTTCACAGTAACAATAGCCACTTGCAAGGCAGATGGTTATCTAACAGCCACAATGGGGGACCCTAAGCAAGGTGGCCTGAAAATGTATTTTCATAGTTATTGATATAAAAGCTGAGGCTTCTGTCTTGGAAAACAAATTGACACTGACTTAGAGATGCTGCAGAGATGAGTCTTGGCAGGGTTTACATGTGACAGCTTCTGCTGGGTTGGGTTTTTTTGTTTTGTCTTTTCCCTTTTTTGTTGTTTTTTGCCCTTGCTTTGTTGATGTTTTCATCATGATGATATAACCCCATGTGTCTGAGCAGAATTGCACAACAACTGACCCTTCTGAGATTCAGTGCTGAGAATACACTGTCAGTTGTCCTCAGGGGCCTGGGACTGGTTCCCACTGACCATCCCTCTCTTCCATTGAGGGGATGGATTTTCTTGTCGTGTCCCGGTGCTATTCACTGTGAGTGGAAGGCATCTGAATCTGCCTTGCTGTTTGTGTTCAGGGGACAGTTTAATTTGGCTCACAGGAATTTTTTAGCTCATCATGAGCTCACATTTTGTCTTCCTTTGAGCATCTTGGCTAGGAACAGTCAGCACTGATTTGGTACTTCCTAGGTCCATTTCACATAGAGAGAAATGGAAGAACTTGTCATATGCAAAGGAATAAGAGCTATAAACACTCAAGCCACGTCCTGGGGGCCTTTATCCCTGCAAAAGCAGGTTGTTAAAGTTCTTCTTGCCTTAGAGGGCTTCTCCATCCGAAACAGTGAGTACTGTTGCTTGGGGCTCCCTTTAGTTTTTCCTCTATGTCTCATTCCCTGTCAGCCATACTGCAGTTGCTTGGGAAACTGAGACTCTTGATCTAGCCTTCCAGCACTAAAATAAAGGAGCTGCTGCCAGTGTGTTCTTCAGGAGGTCTTTGCTCCTGCTTCTTGGTCTTGAAAATATTAATTCACCTTCAAAACAAGCAGCGAAGATATTTAAAATGGAGATCTCTGCTCTGTTGTCTCATACATGCAGGTGAGGATGTTGGGTGATATTTTGTATGAAGTGGATTATATCTCTCCACTTTTCTGTCATGGGCAGTTTAGCAAATCTAGCAGGAAGGATGTCACTCTTTTAGGAAAGCTCAGATGCAGTTTGTTATGAAGACTGTGCCCAGATTATCTCTAAGAACTGCTTTTCTTTTTGCTTTCAGTATGTATTTAAATAACTAGAGCCAAAGTTGGTTATGTACTTCACAGGGCAAGCATTTTAAACTGCCAGGCTGAAAGGCTTCTTGTAGTAATGGCTAAAAGAAGGTTGCTTTGCCTACTTTACCATCACATCCAAGCAATGCTCTATGACTGCAAAGCCGGAAAACTGGCATTTGCCAGCATGACAGTCTCTTTCCAAGGTCCTGTTCTGCTGTGGCAGGGCTTCCATTGACTCTAGTAAGAACTGGCGAGGGTCCTTAATCTCTTCACCTTAAGGAAATAAGAAGTATTTCTTAAGTCTTCCCTTTTTTTAAAGATGAACATTATTCAGGTGATTGTGCAGTCTTTTGTATTACTGTAGTAGCGTTTTCACTGATCTGAGTGCAAAATATGTCTTTCCATTGTTTTTCCCTCTAACAAGCAGCCACTCCTGTACATAACTCCAGTACTCAGCATGATGAAATTGCAGCTAACACAATCACTGCCTTCCTTAACTTAACTTGTGATGGCAAAACCAGGATCAGATCCTTTCCAGAGCGCTAACATCCCTGCTTATTTTGTTGTTGTTTGTGTCTTTTGTTATGGTAACTAATGATGCCTCCCTTTAATTTATTATACAGCCACATTTTAAATCTGATTTTAGGGAGAACAGTATGTAGGAACTGAATGGTGAAGTTTTTAACAGAATTTTATTATTTTGGGTGATATTCCATCAAAACAGTTGCTATTTCAGTATCAGGTTGTTTCCATGGGCTTTTTCTGCAGATGAATTGGAAGCTTTGAACATAATGTGCTCATAAAAGAAAATTTGCTGCATCTGCTTTGAATTAAGCCTGACCTTAAAATGTACACATCTGGTGACGTTTCTTGGCTGATGGCAGCAAAGGGGAAGGTCTGCCCTGGCTCACCTGCACCCCATGGACTGGGAGAGCAAGGCAGTGTCACCAGGGGAATCTGGTGGTTGCCAGGTGTGACAGCAGCAGGGAAAGCCAGGGTGGTAGTGCTGTGCTGGGGTTGAAGGGTTGATAGGCTGGCTTGGAGATAGGATGAAAGCAAGGGCTGGAGCGCTGGTCCTGTTGAGAAAGAGAGTTAAACATAGGCCTGTAAAATCTGGCTCCTTTTTTTCTTACATTGATGCTTATATTGCTGTGTTACACTAAGTTAGGAGCCAGACTCTGTGAGCCTGGGTGTGCTGAAGCCAGTGCTTCTGCTGTGGACTACAGTGTGACTGCTCTCATCAACACCTGAGCAGTGCCCAGTGCCTTTGTTTCTGAAGGCAGTTGTAGCACAGAGGCTTCCATGAATCCTCTGTAGTCCGGCACTGACCCATGGCCTCTCCGTGCTCTTCCATCCTCATTTTGCCAGAGGGATGTGAAGACCCAAGCCCTTGACAGGGTGGTGGGCACTGGCTGCACCCTTGCAGGCCAAGGACAAGTGAGATGGAGTGTAAGGTGCACTGTGCAGTAGCACCACCAAGTCCTAGGTTGAGTGCAACTAAATTTCTACAGCATGTGGCTTGATAAAAGCAGTGTTCTCCTGCTTTTCAGAAGAGAAAGCATGACTAAAGCTGTTGCCTTTGTGCAAAATTGAAGTAAAACCTCTGCCATGGGACAGCTTGCAACAGCTGGGTAATATTTCAGTCCATAAGTATTCCCTTGGAAATCAGTGGATCTATTAGTGGTATTGATTGTTATTAAGATTAAGTGAAGATCCTATAATTTGGCCCAATCTGAATTTTCCTTGCTGTGTTTGTCAGCCGAGACTGTCTCAGAAAAGCTCTAGTGTTGAGACTTGTGGCCCTGTGAAATGGGGGGAGGAGGAATGGATGTGGTTGGTGGAAAATACAGATTCAGTAAGTCCAGGAAATGCAGCATGGCTTCAGTCTTTTACTGCAGCCCAGCTCTGCTTAAATATCATGGCGTGCTTGAGGAAAACATAGCAGGGATTGCTCTGCACTGCATCTGACAAAACGATGCTCTTGGGGTTTTGTGTGTGCTGAAAGGGACAGATGTGTCCTGTTAAAAGTCACTTAACCTGTTTCTATAAGAGGTGTTAGAGATGACAGATCACTGTTAATTACAATTTTCCCCTCGTATTTTTTGTGTCAGCAACTTCAGTAAGGTAGCATATGACCTATTCAAGATAATGAGTGAGTAAAGCCAGAGCTCCCTGCTCTTCTTACCTGAACAGTTTGTTAATAATCTGTTGAGTCTATGTGCACCAACTTTCTTTTAATGAAAGCTCACAGAGCTGTTTCTGTAACAGACTTAGATACACTCTACTCCTTTCCACCTCTGCAAACTTTGGTGAGTGTGTCTCCTTGAATCACTGTATTCTTCACGTACTTGCCACCTAACTGATAGCAATAGACGTCTTTCTTCCCTGGCAGTTCACAAGGATATACTAATCAGTGTTTATTATATTTTTAATTCTGTAAATATTTATTTTGGTACTCTGTGTATTTATTGGCACTGATTCTGGTGTTTGCTTATGTGTCATTGTAAATGTTGATGGTTTCAATAGTCTTGCTTCTAATGAATGTAAGGAACTCAGACTAACTGCACTTTTCTTCCATTCAGAAATCTTACAGTGAAAAATATTCCCACCGTCATATTATGTGTTATAATGAATACGGTTAATAAAATCAGTTGTCACTTTTCATTGATGAATGTGAAGGTTACTTTTTGATGTTCTAGCTAGAGGTAGAGCCAGTCTAGTCAGTGCACTGGAAAATACTGGGCTTTTGAAAGCAAGACACCAGGGAATTATGTCTCCAAAATAGCATAAAAAAAGAATGCTTGGGCATGTGTACACTTTCGTTTTTATGTAGAAATGCCTTCAGCAGTCTGACTAATAACATCATAGAATAACTAGATTAAATTTATCACTTAGAAGAGGGCTTTTATAAATGAGAAGTTTTGGTCTTCTGGCCTCCTGTTTCATCAGCATGTCCTATTCTTTTTTTTAAACTTTTATTCATTGTGATTTTCTTTAAACCGGTTAGATAATGGAAATGGACCGAGTTTCATTCTGTTTTTCAAATCAGCTTTACCTCCTGGTTCTCCTGGTTGGGCAGCCAGCAGGGAAACTGGTTCTTTTGGCACAGATTGACTTTGGAGTTTCAGTTTTGGTGTGACAGCTGGAAAATGCAGTCTGCTGAAAGCTACATTTCCCATTTTTTAAAGTGGGACATGACCGCTGTGACTATGAAGTAACATTTATTAGAACATCTGTTTTGCAACTTTGTTTAAATTTCTTGCATTTAGAAGATGCATAAAGCATTTGGATCAGTCTAGTTTTACTCCTTATTTACTTTACTTAGCCAAATAGCACTGCCTGGCTAAGGGTTCTCCCTTGTTTCTACTTGTCTGTGGAAGGAACTCAAGCAGCCAGAATAAAAACTGGAGTAAAATCCGCTCAGAAGTGTTTAAGGAATAGCAAAGCAGAAGGTCTGAAAAGCTCATTATGAAAGTAAGGAGCAGGACATGGTGACACATTATAAAGCATTCCTATGTTCACAAAAGCGTAACTCCTCTTTCCAATAGCCGGAATGAGGCTGAAGAAAAGTTTTTCCAGCGATTTAATGCAAAAGCAATTTTACATTCAGGCCTTCTCAGCCTATGTCCCATATTGCACGTTCATGTATTTTATTCTATGTGTCTGGAAACAGAAAAGTTGTAGTTTAAATTATTCCCTGCTGCAGATTGCATAGTGATTACCTTGCTTGTGTTCAAGTATAGCTACTGGGATTTTTTAGGGCAGAGGGGTTGCGATGAAGTGCGGGGCAAAAAGACAGCAACCCCATGAATCTTGATAACTATAGGTCTGTGTGATGTAGCTGTTAACACCTTCCACAAAACCAGACTACAGAAGTCTGGCAGATCCACTGTGACAGGAAAAATTCAAAAGTCTCCTGAAACCAGGAAACTTGGCCCAAACATTCTTTTTGAAATCAAGATGAAGAGGCTGAGTTTCTAATGTTGGGCTAGAAGTCCCTTTCCAATTAAACCCAAAATTGGTCATTCCTGACAGTACATCTCTATGGCCACCTTACTGGAAAAGTGTTTGCAATGGGAGTGATGACCTGGAAATCTTCCTGTGACCCATTCATTGAAGATGCATGTTCCATCCAATTTGCAAACCTGTCAAGCAAGAAAGGGAAGAGAATATTCTTGACTCCTAATAATTGGTAAGGAATATTGGCAGGACTAAGGGAGCAGTCAACTGGCTGTGTGTAAGTACTACTTTCATTTTAAATCCGTTCCCCTAAATCATGGTATTTTACCCTTTCAGAGCGTTCATACAGGAGCTATTTTCTAGGAGCTCACACTGAGCAGACGCCTGCTCCTACCTACCACATTGCACATCTGCTTCCAATTAAAGCCATTCCACAGTGCCCTGCAGGGGGATGGGAAGGAGGCTCAAAGGCTCTGCAAAGGGTTATTTCAGCAGCCATGGATGCTGCTGTGGCAGCTGAGGATGAAGAACCTGCTTCATCTCTAATGACGCATCTCTCCTTTCACTCTGCAAAGATCCTTAGCTTAGATATTCCCTCTTGGGAACAGGAGGTCTCCTGTTCCGACTAATGAAGGAGACTTGCCCTCAACTAATATGCATATTCTTTCCAGCTTAAGAAAAATGAATATATTTAAAAATATTTAGATGGAGTCCCACAGCTACTATTCTAAATAGAACAAGACAAATGCAAGGATTCTGTTGAAGTACAACTCTCCGCAGCTACTCCAAAGACTAATAAACAACCCATGCTGATACTGCAAGCTTATGTAAAGACCCTTCACACAGGGGCTTTATGCAGCCACATGAATCCCATGTGAGAAGATCTGGAGCCAAGGGCAGCCACCAGAACAGAAGGAGGGCTTGTGCCTGCTGATAAGGCACTGGCCCAGACCAGAGAGGTCTGAGTCCCTCCTCCACCGCTTCCTTTCCTGATTTACAGAATGCTGCAGGTACATTTTAAAGTCTGATCCAAAGTCAGCTGCATTGAGCTGTGGTGTTGCTCAGAACTGTGGTCTGAGGTTTTCTGATAGGATTTCAGTGTTGCTCAAACACCTGCACCAGACAGGCTCAAAAGTGTCTCATGGCTGAGCCTATGCTCCTGTGTGTCACAGTGGGAGTCATGGACAGGCTCTGTTTCCCCCTGCCCACCTCCATTTGTTCACCTGTAAAGATGAAGACAACTTAATTTTGCAACAAAATAAGATTGAATAAATAAAGATAAATTTGTCTTAATAATTATGAATAGCAAAAAACCTGCTGTTGATTATGGCTTTCAAGGTACTGGCTACTTTCTAAAGTGGACATGAAAAAAACATCTGTTCTACTAAAATGACGTAGAGGATCAGAAAAGTTATGGTAAAAAAATCAAGTGATTGTTCTGAGTATTTCTTATTTACTATGATTATCTGTATTAGCGTTTCTACCCTTCACATTCTGCACAAATAGATTTTGTTTACTGACAGATAACAAATCAAACAAGAATGCAGTTCTTACAGTGAAGAAATCAGTCCTGCTACTCTTTTGCTTATAGATGCCTTTCTTTTTCCCCTATGCTAACAAATTGAGCTTTTTGATCCTTCCAATTAGACCATATCCAGTCATTATCATGCCAAATTTAGGGTCTGATTACGCAGCTGCTGTGGCTGAACAGTTTCATTGAAATCAGTAAGAAATGCTCATATACAGAAATGGTGCTTGCGTCCTTTGCAGAGCTGCCTATTTCTGCTTTCTCAGGGGTGAGGCGATGTTGAAGTTGCCTGTATTTTTATGTTTATTTCTCTAGGGTTTGATAGAAACCCCCATAAATCTGCAAGTTTTAGGAAAAAACAGTTGGACAAGATTACACAGTTAACTTGTCTATGCAGGATCTTAATTCTCTCTCAAGATGTAGCATGTATTCAGACCAACTTAAAATAAATGACTGTATCAGAAAACAAAACAGACATCAGAGCACAAGCATAAAGGCAAATGTCAGCCCCTGGCTCGGAAACAACCGAGACCCTCAATCCAAGCGATGAAACCTTACATTTCTGCCTCAGTGCAGGCAAACACACAGCACTATTTATAGCACAGCCTTTTACTACCCTTCTGTTAGAATAGGCTTCATCAGAGGATTTACATGACTAACCAAAAGCAAAAGCCTTTTGTACTTCGTTTCCATAAGAGAAGGCCACTGTGAAGCTGGTGTTCACTGGGCTGAATTACAGAAAATATCAGTTACTAAAAAACCAGTAACTAATTCAAAGGCATCTGTTACCATGGCATAGGTTTCCTCTTCCCTCTCCATGCCCCAGATTTAGCATCAATGATGGGAGCTTAGTGAAAGCTCAAAAAGAACGGTTCTTACCTCTGAAAAATAAAATGCATAGTCAAGAAAGACCACATGTTCTCATGGCAACTAAGGAGTAAAGGGTTAAGACCTAGGGGATGGCTCTGAACCAATAAACAGCACAAAAGACTCCTATTAGCAAATCAAGAGCCCAATGTGCTCCCATTTCCCCCCTTGTATCTTCAATTAAACCCTCTGGGCCACAAAGTTACTTTTCCTGCCAAGGACAACAATCAGCATGAGGCGATTATTTTAGATTCTGCGCATACCCTGAAGTCTCAGGCAAATGAAAACCAACTCTCCCATCATCCTCTGATGCAATTTGGAGGGCAGGGCACGCCCATCAGCTACTCCCCAGCCTTTCCTCTTGCTGTTCCAGCTGCAAGCACCCAGGCTTCCCCAGAAATGCCACTTTCTCACAGATGCATGCCTCTTCCTGCCTTCCAGATGGCAGCAGGCTTCTTAACAAGCTCCCTGATTTCTTTTCACCCCTTGGGATTTCATTTCGGTGTTACCTTGCCACATCTGGTTTTCTCCACTTGGATGATGTGGAGGAGCACGCGATGTAATGCTTCTTTGGGAGGTTACCAACCTGCAGCTCCCATAGCTGTTGCAGAAATGCCCCCTTCCTGCTTCAGAAATGCCCCCATGCAGTGAGGATCACTAAGGCTCTGTTGTGCCAGTGACAGCCCCTGCCCGAGCTGCAAAGCAGAGGTAAGGACCGCTTTGTTGAGGTTTGCAGGCTGCTTGTTTCCTTGTCTTGTTCTGCATCACTGCACTTGCTCTTTCTTCCCTAAGGCTTTTCTGCAGGTCTTCTTGAGGCTCCCTGGCACTGTTACAGGGCTGTTTAACATGGCTCAGGAAGAGGACAAGGGCTGCAGAACAGGGCAGGGAATTGGAGTCAGACTGTGATACCGTTTCACTGATATCCTCTGCGACCTTCAATGCAAAATTCCACCTCTTTGCTTTTCCCACCTTTAAATGGGGATTGTGATTCTTCTACAGGAAAGGTTTCATGTGACTAAATCCTTCAAATTTTACCTCACTGCCTGGGGTTTGAGAAGCGGGTAGGGGCATGGTGCAATGGCAGCCCTCTCTCATTCCTCTCATCCTGCCCAGATTCACCAGGTGCAGATGTGGCCATAGCCTGAATGAGAAGAGGGGAGAAAAACCCTATTTCTGGTATTTTTTGCATGGAATGGCAGTGGTAAATACCCAGGGTGAGGATATGGCCAAAGAGGGGCAGTGGAGCTGCCTTTTCCTCCTACTGGCTATGGTGCTGGTGTGCTTGGGCCTCTGCAAAAGAGGGATTAAAAAGCTGGAAAAAAAGAGCATCAAGGGGAATTGGTGGCATTGTGGAGCAGTGGTAGAAAGGTGTTTTAGTCCTTCCTCAGCTGAAGCCCTGTAATGGGAATCCTTCCCCATCAATGGCAGGAGGAAAATGTGGGCCCTCTTGATATACCTTAGCCCTGGCTACAGATGCTCTTGCCACCACAGATGGCCTTTCTGCAGTATCAGGCATAGCTTTGACACGCTGATGTCCACAGACTCTTCACTTTCATGAAACTAACTGAAGAAACACCAGAGTAGGAAGTAAAACCAGCCATAAGGGCATGTTCTGCTTCCTCCCTCACTTCCCGCTTCCTATTATGGATGGCAGCAGCAGTTATCCATTGCTCCCACTATGCAGCCAGAAGATAGCTGTCCTTGGGATTGGATGAGCAAGGTACTGAGCCTCGCAGAGCATTGTGGTGCCATGACTCTGGAGAACAGCAATTTAGGAGCTGATATATTGGTTGAACTGGTGACCCACATGATTAAGCAGTCTATTGCTGTCCACAGCTGCCAGCAGAGGAGATATTTTACAAAGACACATGAAGATGCTATTGTGGATAATTATGCGGTGTCTGTTTGGCAGGAGAGGAGCCTTTGTAACTTCAGGTAGTGATATGTCTCTGTTTTGATACAAACTGTTTATATGGCTTGTTACCAGCAAGGAAATGATTCCTGCAGTAAATGTTTTGAGGTTCTTTGCTTCAGGAATATCCTGTGGCTATTATAACACTCATTATGCTTCACTAAAAGGGAGAAAGAAAAAAACCCACCTTATCAGGTCTAAGGGAAATGCCAAGGAAATTTAGGTGCTAGGTAATCAATTTTTAATTGGGTAGTTTCAAAAAGAAATAAAGATAAGAGAAGGAGAACATCCTGATGAGGTATATTATATTGCCATGAGGCTGTTTGAAACAGCCTCATTGCTCATGCATGACTTCTATTTTGAAAGGAAAAAGTTGTATTTGTTTAGGGACATTGTTCTGGAGATGAAAAGGATCTCCAGGCCTCGAGTCAGCAGCCAGGACTGGGAATGATGCTGACCTGACAGCTTTCCTCTTGCTCTGGGCAGAGACAGCTGGGCTATGCTTGCCTGGCTTACACCTTTGCTTACTGCCTGGCAGGCAACAGGAGCATGGCATCATGGAATGGAGGAATGGGAAACCTAATTCAGAAAGCATTTGTTTCCACATCACGTGGTGCTTTGTGCTCTGGTAATTTTTAACTGCTCCAGGCTGGGTTTATTCACCTGCATTTCAGCGATCAGTGTTGGAGAGCTGGGTAGTGCCATGGTCAAGCAGCCACCTCTAGGAGCATCTTGGCAGGGGAAAGCTGCTGCCTTGGCTCTCCAGTAAACTGCCCTGTGCCAAAGTCTGCTCATTAGATGTTATATCCCATGGGAGACACATTAGTTAATTTAACAAGGTTTTGTTGTGGGCTCTGTCTCAGTGACTGATTTTGGCCCCAGAGCAGTGTCCTGAGGGCTCCTCAGCCCAGCCCCTATCTGCCTGAGTGCATCCCCTGCCTTGACAAACCCTCTCCTCCTGGCTGTCCTTGGGGTATCCCTTACATAGTCACAGGATCACAAAGGAGTTGAGGTGGGAAGGCACCTCTGTAGGTCGTCTGGTCCAACACCCCTGCTAAACAGGGCCACCTACAGCCAGTTGCCCAGGACCATGCCCAGATGGCTTTTAAGGAGGGAGACCTCTGTGGGCAACTTGTTCCAGTGCTTGGTCACCCTCACAGTAAAAAAGTATTTCCAGATGTTCAGAGAGGGCCTCCTCTGCTTCAGTTTGTGCTCATTGCCTCTGGTCCTGTTGCTGACACCGCTAAGAAGAGCCTGGCTCTGTCCTCCCTTCAGGTATCTATATAGATTGATGAGATCCCCCTAAGTCTCCTCTTCTCTGCCCTGAAAAAGAGATGCTTTTTAGAAGTGTCACAGGTCACAGCATGGCCAGAACCATGTTGGTGAAATGTGCTGGGGTTGGGGGCTGTCCTTCCTCAGCCCCACACTATGCTTTGCCCCACAGCAGGCATGGAGAACCTGTAGAACCATGTTCTGTCCCAACAGGGAGAGAAGGGATACACAAGCCCTCATGCTGTGTGCAGTGGCTCATATGCACACAGCTGGGCATTTGCACAGTGTGAATGTCACTGGCTGGAGAATCTTCTGGTCCAGCTGTCCAAGTATGGGCTCAGGAGGGGAGCCCAGCTGTGGCTGCTGTTTCTGTCCTAGCTTGTGCTAGCTCCAGGGACCATTGTCTCTGATGACTTTAAGATCTGATGCAAATCATCTCTACTATACTCTTCATCAGGAGTGCCCCGTCAGCAACATGCGTGATAGCTTCCCACCTCGTCTTTCTCTGCTGTGGCTATCAGCCGACACTCCTGTGTGGGGACAGCAGACTTCCACTGAGGATGTACCACCCAAGGAAGGGCTTGCATGCTGTTGAGGTGCTCTGGCTCTCATTTGACTCTGATCCTGCTCCCGCAGTGGTGGATGAGAGCTTCCAAGTCACTTAGGGTGGGAGGGGATCAGATCATTGCAAAGGGTTTTCAAACCCCTCCAGCGTTCGAACAGCCACAGTGCTTACGAGGCACAACTTCGATTTCTGTACAATTTATAATTTCCTTTAATTGCTTAAAGCGCTCTAATTTTTACACCGTTGTGAAAGAATCTTTGTTTACAGTGATTGCAGAGGGTAATATTTCTAGCATGGGTAACCATGGCAATGAATAATTCTATTCTCAGGAACTGTGCCAGCTGCACTAATGCCTTATAGTAGCGCTCAAGCAGTTTGCTAATGAGAGACTTCTCATTTATTGTAAGAGGACATTTTCCCGTGTTCATGCATTAGCCTGTGTTTTCTTAAAACCACATTCTTTATCAGTAGTATGTGGAGAAAACCAGACCAAACCAAGCAAATCTCAGTCACACAGCTCCCCTTGCACATAAGGTTCTCCTGTTTTTGTTTTCTTGGAGATTGTATTATAAGATACATTATTTAAGGAAACTTATGGTATGCAATAGTCTGTTTTGTTTTTACAACCACCTTCTAAAATAAGGATGAGCTTCTGATGCTCGAGAGCAGCTGTTTCTTGCACGAAAAGACCCACCCTCTAAACTGATCTAGTCAAAGATAGATGGGTTTTATCGCTAGAGGAAGGACTTCAACTATTTTAGATTAGTTTTAGAAAGAATTCTGAGTAAAGAATAATTTAGAAAAATATTACTTTACAAAAATATGTATTACATGTATATAAATGGAGTAAAATGACTTCAACACCAATGCACTGAAATGAAAATATTGTTCTCATCTATGTATGAACCTAATTATGATATTTGTAAAAAAATCTATAAAATAAGCAAATATGTATTTCTACATGCTTCATTATTGAAACGCAATTTAAATTGTTTCAACAACAGATGTTCCAAATGTAATACTTTTTTAGCTTATATGATTTAGGGTATGTTCAGTAGAAACCCTTAAGGAACAACTGAACTGTCATTCCTGTCATTCCACGGACCAGGTCTCAGAGTACAAAAACAACCAGGTGGAATAAAGCATCCTCTCCTGTTTTCAGAAAAATATTAACAACAATCCCAAGTCTCTTCTCCAAGATCGAAATCCTTAGGAAAGATGTATGGAGCAACTGTTGAATTAGGCAAAGTTGTTTGGAAGAGTTGTAGCTTGAGGGTTTCTAGAAAAGCATTTCTTAGCATTGTGTCTGATCAGAGAGAAAGGTGAATTGCATCCAAATAAACAGCACAGCACAAACCTTCAGGTTTTTTCCTGTCACAAAGCAGATTGATCTCTTTTCTATTGTTAATGCCCTAATTAGTGGGCTCTGTTGTCACCAGCCTCTAAGTGATGGACTTCTGCGCAGAACCTGTGCAGCTCACGCAGTACAAAGCCTCCCTCCGCAGGGCTCCCTATCATCACCCATTCGTGCTCTGCTCCCCGGAAAAGATCCTCTGCCTATTCCCCTAGCGGCAAATCAAGATCCATCAACCGCAGCTTCCCAACTTCAGTCTGGGCTGATTTAAAGAAGTGCAATTCCCACAGATTATGGTTCTGCTGAGCCTGGGATAGCTCGGCTCCTCTGCAGCTCAGTAACGCCCCCACCTCCTTAGCATTTAAAGAAGTAGGTCAGTTCTGACATGAAAACAGCCTGGAGAAGCCATGGTGATTTTCCACCAAACTGTCGCAACTCAATGGCTGACTTTTCTTCCCCTCTTTCTTCCTTCATTAAGCCAGTTCCCGGGTTTAATTCAAATGGTCAGGTCACTTGGGTTTTCCTCTGTCCCCTGAAACAACAAACATTCATTTTGTGGACATTTGCAGCCCATTTAAATCCCTCTTTTCATCCTGGTGCGGACAGCTACCAAAAGAACTGGTCCTTCCAGCCCCGGAGCCTGCATCCTAGCAGGGCTCTCCCCCCAGCTCTGCTTGGCACAGCAGCAGGCACTGGTCTTCAGGCAGCCAAGCCCAGACTGAACACACGTGCCCATGATGGGGATATTGCAGAGGGAGCTGATACTTCAGTCCTGCAGGTTTCCTTCTCTGTGTATGAAACCATGCTGTCTCCGCTCCCCACTTTCATTGGAAGTTTAGAGGATATTCCAATGGAACAATGGCACAGGAATAGTTTGTATTTTTCTGTGCATTGACCTGATGGCAAACTTGATGAACCCTGAAGAAACTGCTTAAAAAAGAACTGGTGGGTCACTCAGGCTCTTCTTGGAGGCGTAAATAGAGCATGTACTTCTTCAGGTCTATGGAATTACCATTCACTTACTCTGGCAGAGCTGCTGCAGTAGTGCAGGATAAGTGCTCAGGGAACAGGAAGGTTGCACCAGGGCTATTAAAGAAGCCTGTCCTGAAGGGGGAGATTCATGCAAATTCCTGCTGGGTTTAGGAGCTCATGCCAGGACCAGTGCTTTGCGTGATGCTGTGGCTGTTTCTCCTGAGTGAGCTGAGCTGGGATCTCGCCTCTCATTTTTCTGTGGGCACAGAAATCCTCTCTCCTTTTCAGGTATGGGGATGTGGTGCCAAAAAAGCTTCCATTGCAGGGACACAGAGGGTTAACGGGCTGTAGTTTCTGAGGCCGTCCTGTGTTCATCCTTTTATGAGGGCTGCAGTGCTGCTCATTAGAAGCAATTAATCTCCAGTGCTGTGCTCTCCTGTCAACTTGTGCCATCATCATGGGCCAACTCATCCGTGAGGAAGCAGCTGGGCACCCCACGCTGACCAGCATCTCCTCTGATGTCTCCCTTCACTCTTGCCCCTCACAGGTGGTTTGGGTAAATGAACATAATACATGGATGACAGTCACTTCTAAGCCCCATGAATGAGGGGAAATCTGGACAGCTTCTGCGGCTGCTGAAAATTAAGCTTGAGATTGAATTAGATGCAGTTGGAGAGATGTGAGCCATTCCCCAGTGCCAGGGAGCCCTGTAATTGCTCTGTAAGACAGTTAAAGGGGAAACAGCACACTGATCTGGGAAGTTTTATCTGCTAGCTCTTTTCTTTAACATCAGGGCCAGCTGTAGATGATGAAAAACATTGCCATACTTCTCCAGAGACCTCTCTTCACGGACAAATCGTCATCTATCTTTGGCAGCCCTAAGACCATGGGAGAAGTTATTGCTCAGTCAGGTCAGAGGATGGTTTTCAACACCCCTCTGCCAAATACATTATTCTGGGGCTCCTGTATAAACCTGCTTTCCCTTCAGAGCTGGTTTTACAGGTAGCACTGTCTGTCTGACCCGTTCCCAGCATGTGAGCTTCATGTTGCAAGGCAGCTGCCAGCAGCTATCCAAGGTAGTAGGTCTTGGTCTGGTTCTTTCTCATCTACTGCTATCCCAGGCAGATCACAAACGTCACTTGAGACATCACAGTTCTCAGTTCTACAGCAGATCTTAGTTCTTCTGAAAGCCCCAGAAACCCTCCACAAAACACATTAGAGACCCTGAAACTATCACCTAGGAAAAGGCCAAATCTGCTTTACCCTAGCTCAAAAAGGTTGATACTATCATGCAAAAATGCATATCCCTGTTAAGCTTGACACTGCCTGCCCCACCAGAGACCTAGGCAACTGTGGGATCCTCAGCTTGATTTGTTTGTCATCCATGACTTTTAATTTCTCATTTTCACCAAACTAACTTGTTTTTGCTTTTTCCTTAGAGCTTACAAGTAATTGAAGGGCAACTGCATTAGAATGTAAAGGCTGCAAAAACCAGTTATTAGGGCCCTGTTGTATGATAAAGATGTTTTACCAGCATTTGAAATCTGGCTGGAGGTGGCCCATGGAGAATCCCTGCTGAGCACAGGAGCTGGACAGGAGCTTCCAGCCCAGACAACCTGTGGGACGTGACTGTAGCTCTGGCATAACCATGCCTTGTGAAACAGCTTGGAGTGGTAACCCTTATACCTGCACCTACATGACTCCAGTTTGTCCTGCATCCTACATCCTACATCCTACCTTTGTCACACTTGTTTTGCTCCAATCTCTTTTTAAGCTTTGATGCATTTCAACTGTGTTTTTGAGAGAATTTCAGATTGTTCATGAAAACCTGTGTAACCATGAGGATTGCAGTGGGGATTTCTACTGCAGTCTGAGCTGCATCCGCTCTGCTTCCTCTGAAACCATCACTCTGGGGCTTTGCCAGGGCCTTTGGGAGTTGGGGAGGCATTGCAGCTCTGACATCACCTTTTTGTTGCCTCCTTCCTGCTGGTGGAGTTCACATGGCTGCTCACTGATGCCATGAGGATGAAATGCACTGTTGCCCTGTCACACTGCCCTGACATGCTGCTGGTAAACCGCTGGCTGCTCGGGAGCTGAGCTCTGCTCTTGTTCCTGTCTCTGAGGTGAGGAAGAAGAGCACACAAGCCACCTTTCAAAGGCAGTAAAAACTCTCCTTTCATATAAAACCATTTTGACTTAGGGCTGATGCTCCCAGCATGTTCAAGCACTGAAAGGCTTATTTAGTGGGTGCCCTAGTGGAGTGCAGGCTGCACCTATACCCCAAGAAGAGGTGCAGGAGGAATGGTTTTGGCAGCATTTCCTTCCTCCTTGCAAGTGGTGAGCCCAGGAGCTGAACGCCGGGAGCTGACCCCTGGCAGCTGGCACGGCAGGAGGGACAGCAGACATGGGCAGACGGACTTGTGCATGCAAGCTGCTGTCTCCTCGCCTCGGTAAGCCGGTCGGCATCCTGATCCACACTCTTCCCCGGGGCCTGGTGGTGCTGCTGCCTTCTCCTGCTGCTGTCAGAGCCCCGCACCCGTACTGCACACAGGTACTACTCTGTTCCCTCTGCATCTCCAAGGGGTGTATGCAGGGGCAGAGACATCACAAAGGTGGAGGGAGAAGGAGTTCAAAGGCTTGTCGAGCAAAGGACGCAGAAAGAGGTGTGGTGGGAAATTAATAATAGATTTTGCAATAGGGAGGGGGAAATATTTCTGAATGCGCAAGGAAAAGGCTCATTTAGTGAAATCCTTCTTGGTTTGGAGCTCTTCTGCCTGCTTGGTGTCTAAATTCCTACTCCTGCAGTTTGTATGCAGGTAGCAGTCCCACGTAGTGACTTGTGTGTTTGGATCAGGAATTACAGCTTTCCCCCGGTATTGATCACAGGCCTGTGAAGAGGCTGAGTCTTCCAAATGGAATCTTCCCTTTTTTATTTATTTATATATTTTTTTAATTAATATGGTTTCCATTATCTTCCAGCTGCTGTCAAGGAACAGTCTGGAATGACTCATGACAGTCTCCAGTTTTCTCTTATGATGTCTGGCCTGAAGTGGATAGGATGTCTGTGTTTTGCAAGCCATGCAGAGGAATAAGAAGCCCAGGTGCACAGAGGACGCAAAGCCCTTTCCTAGGAGCAGCTCCCATCCCATGCCAGCTCCTGCCAAGTACAACTCATGGGTGGGAGAGGCTTCATTATGGTGGTTTGCAAGTGATGGGCCCCAGTGTGGTGAACTCTGCCTGGTTGCTATGCAGGGGGCTTCTCCCCCTTTTGCTGGAGGGAAGCTGCCCTACCATGCCAACAGGCAACTGTCCGCATTGCCAAGGGTGCAGTGCAGAAGGCGGAAGGATGGGGAAGCCATTGGGTGGGGAGAAATGCAACTATTTATCTTTCCTCTGCTAGTAAGTCTGCCCAAGTGCTGTGTCCGCCCAAGAAGAGTCTGCTTGAATCAGCCGGTTATGCAAGAGCACTGCAAACACAACAGACTACTACTCTGTAGTGGTTCTGCAGGCGCTACCCCTCCTTGGCTTTCAGGAGCATTGATTTTACTTAATATCCATGCTGGGCCAAGTTCTTCTCTCCACTTAGGTAATTTTTGTCCAGTTATTCCCCAGACCACCTTCTCTTTCTTTTCTTTTCTTTTGCCCATACGGGCCTGGGTTTGGAGCAGTGAAGAGCTGCAGTGAATCTGCTGTGGGCAGCTTGCCCTGAGGGTTTCAGGGACTGTAAATTTGCCTAAAAACAAAGAACAGTGGAGAAATAAGGGTAGCCTGGTTATTATCTCTTGATTTCCATCATAAAGGAGCACCATAGACCATGGCAGTACTTCTGTGATGTAACTCAGTCCTGTACCCACAGGCAGAATTTGGCCCTCTGTGTCCTGGCACTGAAGATGGAGGGAAGCCATCGAAGTAGTTCCAACAGGGTGAGTGTATTAACTTGGTGTGTTGCGATATAATTCTCAGAGTTAAAACGCATGATCAGAGATTTTACACTAAAATCTATGATTTCTTCCAAATTCTCTTCTTTTGTGCCTTCTGCATGCAAGCTTTTGTTAGTCAATTGCTAAACAGCATTTTACAGCATGTCTTTTGTGCAGTGGTCCTTTCAGCTGTCATGCTCTGATCACATTCAGTCTAGATATTTAGAGCATTTATTGTTTGCTTTGTCAGTTTTTTAATGAACTTTTCATTTAATATTCAGCTTTACTTGCCATTTGACAGCAAAATCAACACCCCCTGAACTTCACTTGGAGCAACCTCAGTGCATCAGTTACAGGTCCACATCTCGTTTCATCTACAGCTGCAAATAGGCCACAGGACTGTCTGTGTCAGTCATGTATAAGAGCGAAGACAACAGAAGTCTAAATACAGACCACAATGAAAATTACTTTCTTTTTCCTTTCCTTCTCTTTTCAGGCTCTGACCCACTTTTCCACCATATTTCATGTCTAGCAAATGTCTTGAACTCTGTCTAAGGGTGTCCTGTCAAGGGGAAAAGAGAATTATGTTTGCTTTTTTCCCGTGTTTATGCTGCATGGAGCAGGTCTAAAAGATTTCCCTTCTTTATCCAATAATATTCTCTCGCTTTCTTTTTATAATAACTCCAGGGCTTGTCCTAATAGACTTGCTGGATAACTGGAGTAATATAGATATACATGAAAACTGCTGAGAGGAGTAATGATTTTTCATTAAGACTATTAACGTCCTTTGGAGATTTTTATTCTGTTTCATCAAAATGCCTAAAAACATGTAGAAGAAAATTTACTCATGTACATGACTGGATCATTTTTCCATCTTAGCTAAGAGTTGGACAATCACTATCTGAGACATCCTGCAAATTCTTCAGCAAAAATAGGGAAAGCCAAAATTCACATTTTCCATAGATTTTACTTTTAAGGCTATAAGAAGCAGTCCCAATCCTCTTATGCCTTGTTTTTCTATAGAAACAAAAGAACAAGCGAGAGCACAAGCCAATTTTATTGTTTTCCTTGGTAGGTCACTGCTAACAGAGCATATTTTTAAATCCCTGCCACTGCTACAAATCCTGACCTGATCTGGAGCCTTTTCAAAGCACATAAATAAAACTAGGTTGACAAAGCTCAGCTCAGACGCTGGTTTGCTTTCACTTATCTCAACTAGGACTGCCACAGGGTCAGGAGGAGCAGCACCAAACTGATCAGGTAGCCGCATTGCTTTCAAGAATACTTTATTACACTGGAGAAGCAGCTTCAAATCCTATAAACTTCCTGGGGTTGGTGTGTTGGCCAGGGCAGTAGAAATTGCTGTACACGAACACTGACCTCCAGAAGTACTTCTTCTCCTTCTCTTTCCCTCTTAGCATTTTCTTAAGTGTTTTCTTTCCAAGTCTTTAGTGCCTGCAGCACTGACTTTCCCTAGTAGATCTTTCCTCTTCAGTACAGTCCTGCCTGTTATTTCAAGGGGAATTGAAGCTCTTTATAAAGCCCTGGGAAAGGGCTTCCCTTTTGCTATAGAAGGTACAAATTTGCCATATTTGTCCACCATTACAATAGGACTGCAGACCCAGTTGTCATTCTGACAGGATCAATAACTCTGGGAAAGGAGGTCAGAATGAGCAAATAAATTGACACTGACTATAGCAATAAACATCTGGGCTATAAACACCCCTCACATACATATTCCATTCTTTTTGCAGCATTTGTCATGTAAACATGAGGCAATCTGCATTCAGAAAGGAAGTTGGGAATGATAGGGAAGGGGGAAGAATAAGGATCAAGTCATAGGTCATGTCAGTGATTAATTTAACAGCATGTACTTGTGTGGATGTGTTTCAGGATTTCACTGCATCAAAAAACCCATCTCAAGTAGTTTTGGGGCACTGGTGAATTCTTATTGCTCTTCCCAACCCTTGTCTCTAAACCCAAAGTTATTTAAAGAAATAAATCATGAATCTCTCTAAAATACCAGTATCCTATTCTGTGATTCTGTGTATGACCTGCTCTCTCTACTGCTCCTCCTGTAGTTCACTCCTGAGTCCTTCCTCAGAAATGAGTGCTGCCAGTGTTGTTACCTCTTCCCCCCTGCCCGTCACCCCTTTCACAAAGGCTCTCCACTTGAACTGGAAAAAAGAGATTTCCTCCCTAAAAGACCCGAATATTATCCTCATCACTTAGCTTATACTACTGTATAATACATAGTCATCATCTAATATGTCTTCTTAATTTATAAAATCAAAGCATTTATATCCCCATCTGTCAGAGATTACATGTAAATATTCATTCCTATCAGTATGTGTTGGAGATCCACATTCCCTTTCAAGTAAGCACTGCTGCCTCTTCTGTCCTAACATCTCATCCAGGGCTGCAGCCTTGAAGAGCATTTCAGAAGATACTCACTCTACTGATTCATTCTCACAGAGAGGTAAATACATGTATAAACATAAACTTGAACAGTGGTTTCTACAAGTCATTATGTACCCATTATCTGAGTAATATTTAAGTGCCATAATATGAAGCTGATCTTAAGGAATCACAATGATTTCAAACTCTGGGGCTGTTTTCCAGCAAGCAGATTGTATCGTTGCAGCCCTATGCTGTTTTCCCCCTACATTTTGCATTCTCTCAGCTCAAAACCTTGCTCTGTGTGTTTTCTATGGTGGTTGCCATTGGTCCATTAATTCTAGCAGCTTCAGGGTAAATTCTGTGTCTTCCTGCAGCTACATGGCATTTGATTGGAGAGACACCAATTTGATAGATGGACCACTCAGTGGGTAAAGAACTGGCTGGATGGCCGCACACAAAGGGTTGTGGTCAATGGCTCTGTGCCCAGCTGGAGACCAGTAATGAGTGGTGTCCCTCAGGGATCGGTGTTGGGACCGGGCTTGTTCAACATCTTTGTCGGTGACATGGACAGTGGGATTGAGTGCACCCTCAGCAAGTTTGCCGATGACACCAAGC
>WYDI02027685.1:0-14455 GCA_009867235.2 Psittacus erithacus | reverse complement strand
TTTCAGACTCCTTTGAACAATCAGATTTAACACCAACCACAGCTACAAATGGTCTTCCTATGTTCTTGTCTTCGACACATTTGCAGTGCATCACGAAGGGACAGATTAGAACAAGTCAAGCAATTCTGTCTATAATACACCACAGTAAAAATGATCAAATATTAGCAGCTACAGTAAAGGGAAAACTTTTATGCATAGCATTCTTTAGAATTTTCTAGAAGCTTGAGAAAACTCACCTTTCCACAGTTTAGAATCATACAGCATCAGCTTATCCACAAGAGAAGAATTTTCCCCATCTGGCCCCTCTTGTAAACCAACCTGACAGAGTATTCGACGAAGGCCATCTTTAATGAAGAGAAATGATATAAATTACTTATAGCTACAAACAAACTTGTGCATTTTGGCATACTGCAATTTTCATAAGACACCATAGAACCCTCTTTTCTGTGCCAACTCAGTAACACTGCTCAGATTTTGCCAGGAGAAACACACATATTTTATACCTTGCAAGTTTCACACTAACCTTATGGAACATTTGGAACCTTGTGAAAATTGCCAACCAACCATTTGTTTCAAAGTTAGCAAATAAGAATGTGCTTTCTTCAAAGTGCTGCTTACTTACTGATAGAATAACTATACAACAGGCTAATTTTCTAAGGTGCTTTTCCTGTTGAGAGTCCTATCAAAAGGAAAACAAGAATTCATACATGAAATGACTATTACATTCGTGAGGTTTTTAGTTTACACTTACTAGCTGCTATTATTTTTAAGCCTTTTTCTTCTAGTGGAAAGCAGTAGTAATTGTTATTATATGACCATGTAAATAATTATATGCTTGCAAGGAAGCCTGCCTCTGCAACAGAACTCAACACAGATGTGTTCAGAGCAGTGTTCAACCCCACTTTGTGCTGCAGGTGATATGTATTCACTGACACAGCTCCATGACTTACATGTATTAGCCCTTATTTCTGCTTTCTGTTGAGCGTACCATATGATGTGCACCTCTAGACAGTCTGTAAACTCCTACAGCAGTTCGGGGGCTATTTCTGCCTTGCAGAGTTCAATTCCAACTACTGTTACAAAGGGTAACAAATCAATGGAAACTACTTCATTGTACAACAGATACTTATTACTGAAGAACTGCTACTTGCTAGAACAAATATGATAGTCAAGCTTGTGACAAAGTTCCAAAGTAAGGTTTTCCACTTTATTCACAGGCAAGAGTCTGATGCTCATTTCACAACAATGATTCAACCTAAACTTGTGGGCACAGCGGAAGATCCGTCCACTTGCCAATGCCATTTGGTCAGGGACACTTAAATGTAACCATCTAAGCAGTGTAATTCTGCCACCCTGTCTTGCAGATCACAGAACCCCAGAACCATCAGTGCTGGCAGGGCCCTCTGGAGATCACCCAGTCAGACCCCTGCCAAGGCAGGGCCACTCAGAGCAGGACACACAGGAATGTGTCCAGGTGGGTTTGGGATGGCTCCAGAGAGGGAGACTCCACAGCCCCCCTGGGCAGCCTGTGCCAGTACTCTGCCAGCCTCATGTAAAGAAGCCTTCCTCATGTTGAGGTGACACTTGTTGTGGTTCAGTTTATGACCATTGCTCCTCGTCCTGTTGCTGGGCACCACTGAAAAGTCTGGCCCTATCCTCCTGGCACCGCCTTTGAGATACTGACCTGCATTGATGAGATCCCCTCTCAGGCTGCTCTTTTCTGCACTAACCAAGCCCAGCTCCAGCAATCTCTGCTCATAAGAGAGATGCTCCAGACCCCCGAGCATCCTTGCAGCCTCCACCAGACCCTCTCCAGCAGCTCCTAGTCTGTCTTGTACTGAGGAGCCCAGAACTGGACACAAATGTGTCCTCACCAGGGTCAGCAGAGTGGGAAAATCACCTCCCTCAACCTGTGGCCTCCTTTTGATACACCCTAGGATACTATAAGGCCATCTTGGCTAAAAGGGCACACCAAACAGTAACAGAATCTAGATGTTTGGGGGCATTTGTTAAAAAGCTAAGGGAAACCAACTCCTGTAAGAGTGCATTTCACAAAACCAGGCTCCAGAGCACACTGCAAGACTGCATCACAAGGTGTGAGGCATTTCAAGTAGCTGAGCACACAGGTCACAGACAAAACGCATGCATACTGCTTACCATCAAACCTTAGTTTTGCCTTTCTGAATCATAAAGGACACTACGTTTAATGAAGTGAACTCTGCAGGATTTCAGAAACACCACACACACAAATCAAAGCATATATTCAATGCTTTCATCTGTACTTTGATACTCCATTAACACATTCAACTTACTTTTTTACAGCTGTAATTTAGTGCTGAAAATTAGTAACTGGCATGTAGCACAAATGACATGGCACAAATCTAGGCTTATAGAATAAGAGAAAGACAGCGCCTGCCTACAGGTTACACAAAGGAAAAATTACCTTAGAAATTAAATATCTTTATGTCAGTCCTTTCTATTAATACCTATTATTTGCTAGCAACACTGGCAAACAGTTAACAAGTTGCAATCATAACTCTTCAGAAGTTTCATTTACGTATCTTTAAAAATAAACATACCAACATAAACTACGTATGTTTCAAAAAGATTACTTGAAATAGAGATCCCATGCCTGGAATCCTGGCTAGTTTTTCAACTATCAGACTAATAAAACAATCTCTGAAGAAACCTCTGTAGAACATACATGCAGTATTACAGCTGAGCATGCTTTCCAGATACTTCTTGTTAACATTTACAGGTGTATTACTTTTGAATACTTTTGGTTCATCTAATCAGGTCATTTTCAGCTTACTGCATCCATTTCAAAAGAACTAGGGACTGAAAAAAATAGCTTATTGGCATCCAGCATTTGACAGTGATTCTTAGCTCCTGCTCAACAGCAGCCAAACATGAAACAGCACTAGAGAAGACCAAGACTGGTAGCGCTTTCATATGCAAGTTAGAACTCAGACCAGCGCTCCAGTAAAAGAAAACAGAATGAAGTCTGACAAGTTATTAATAGCTTTGCCTTATATATTACACATCTGAGAGAAGCAGATAAAACTGCTTTAGGAATTCAGCTTGCCTCACAAATATTCTCTAACTTATCTTAAGCAAGTTCATTTTTGCCCACCTGAATATCCAATAACACTGCCAAGCCACGTTAGGAGCTTCAGACCAAAGCTCTGATGGGCAACAATAGATGAATGCATAACTTGTACTTTCAATGGCTTTGTCTGACGACTGGTATTTCTCTTAAAAAGAAAAAGGATATAATTCATATTTAAGTGAGGACTAGCATACATTTCTGTACAGAAACAAAGCATTCCTATGATTAATTTCAGCATTTTAGTATCAATACATACTGTAATTACTAACACCTACATAGGGAAGCAACAAAACCAAGAAAGTCCAAACTTTGTTTAACCTATTAATATTTCAAGGACCTTATTTTATGCAGTATCAACATATTTAGGCCAATCCATTTTCCACTCTTGGCCTCTTATCAATGTACATGCTGCTCTGCTGCATTTTACTGATAAGAAGGTCCACACAACCTAACATAGCCATGCACATTCGTTCCTCCCATGACATGCAAGTCACACACCACGGAAAGAAACTGATTGCCCATGGGCTATTTTCAAAAATACAAATTAAACACACAGAGTTAAAGCAAGAAAAAGTATTTCTCCTCATTTCTGTGTTAGAAACCTTAATATTTAGACATTACACATAAAAGCCCTTTGTTCTTTGCATAGGTGGCAAGTTAAAAACATTGTTGTGCACAACTTTATCTTTACAGATATGTTAATGTTGTCAAAAGAAGTTTAAGGCCAGTAACTAGTTGCAGTACCTATTTTTCAGTAATAGTATACTACTACACATCTATTTCATGTGATTAAGTACTGCACTGAAGCAGTTCAATAAAAATGAAGTGGAAAATATTATTGCCATGTACTTACATGGCATGTTCTTCCATGTAAGTTCTTCTTACATGGAAGAACTTTGTAATATACAGATATTATGCATACACACACACATAAATACACACATACAAAATGAAAGAGTATTTGTAGTTTCACACTTGGATTCAATCTGTAACAATTTCCATTAACTGTGAAAAGACACAAATAACTTTCATGCTAGAGGAGTAAAACTAGAAGAGTTTAACTTCACTGATCTGAACTGACAAGCAGTTCTGAAAGATGGCATTTGAAGTTCCTGATCACACTGTTTACTGATGGGAAAAGTTGTCTAGGAACTTTGGTTTAGGAAATTATTTTGGTTGCAAGATAGACCAGAGTAGGCAAATAAATAAAACCAGAGCCTCAACCCATCTTTTGATACCTCTACTATGCATATTGAGACAAAGCTGAGGCAAACAAGCGATTTTACTTACCACTATGACTGATTTTGCTTGATCGCAGTACTGAAAGTCTCCATACCGAACAGACCTACGTCCCTTGAAATATGTAAAGGAGTAACATTATCACCAGATTCTGAACAAGAAGTTCAAATGCTGTTTCACATGAGTACAAAAGATACAGTAACAGTTTCAGAGGCGCCTTAACCACTCTTTCTTTCCTTTTCTGTGTGTAGTAAGATGTAACATTCCAAATCACACATTCCAAACACTGAAAACTTACCCCTAGTACTAATGCATCAATCATTAGTTTGGGCAGAATTTAAAGATATTTCAGTCATTTCAAAGCCTTTAAAAAGCAGATATTAAAGCTAACTGGTCTTCTAAACATACAAATAAAGCACCTGGTTTATTTCCAAAGTGGAAGGCTTCCCATCTTTCTATACTGTTAACACATACATTAAAATAGTTGACTGAATTTATAATGTATTACAGACAGAATAGGTTACTGAGACTTCAGATCTGGTCTGATGCCAAATCATTGTTTCAGGCATAACCTTCTCATTTCTTTTAGATACGTACATATGTGCACAAGTATATATGGATTCATATTTAGGATGAGGGCAAGGATAACTAGTAGGGAAAAATCTCCAAAGTGCATCCTACAATCCATGGCATGTGCTCAAGTCAGCACATCCTCAGAGATCAATAGCGAATCTTTTGGCTACTGATAGCACAGGGCAGTGGTAATACAAAACCAAAGTCTAGCTCAGTGTTAAGTAATATAAAGTGGTTGTATTTCTTTTCCCATTGACCTCCCTGAAGTACTTCAACAACCGAAAATGACAATTCTCCTTGCCATTTTGGAAGAGCCTTCCTCCCCACAGCTGCCCCCCGGAAAGGCACAAGCAAATAAAACAATATAAAAACCAATATAAAATGGCCACTCATTTTCACAGCAGCTGCTTAGAGGCCTATGGCACAAATAAAAAGATGCAGCTGTCCCCAGAAATTGGCCCTTTCTTGGAAAAAAGGCACACAGGCCACAATGCAAACACAGCTGACACCAACATACTAGTTAAATTTACATTCAGCCTGTAGTGATTCTGAACTCATTGTTCTTTCTAAACACTGTGTGAAATGCATTATCTCTTCCTGCCACTCTGACAATAATGAAAAAGAAAATGAAATTAAAACTAAAACAAACACAAATATTTCCATGAGTCCTGGAGCAAAAGTAGTCAATTAAGGATTTTATCCCTCACAGTTTAACTGGTGTTACTCCAAGAAGCATTTATAATGTTCAGGAGCACACACAGAGGCTCTTTCAATGTCCTTCCTGGCGTACAGTAAGGGATGAGCTAAATCTGCTACCTGTCTTTTACACAGCAGCAAGACACACCCTGCTATCTACCCTCTCAATGCTTACTGGAATACAGTTACACTCAGTAACAGAGATACACTCCATATTAGGCCTGGTTTGGATTAGTCAATGAGTTAAGGTATTTCAGGGTGACCTGACACACAGGGCTCAAACACATTAACCACATTTTGGGAAAACAAACTAAAGTAAACATAGTCATATCAAATAAACATTAGGGTAAGTGTAATCACAAGTTCTAGCAACACATTTACTTACATCTCTATCTACTGTTGTTGCAAAACCAATAGCTTCCTTTTGCGTGCAGTTGACAGCCTTCTGAAGAGTATAAATAACTTGTTCATAGGTATGGACTTCATCATTAAACAGCATGCAGTAGTAAGTGTCACTCTTCTCACTTCAAAGCAAGGATTGAATTTATATAATTCAAAGTAATGGAATTTTAAATATCAACTTCTAGGTTAACCAAGTTTTCTAACACAGGCAACCCAAGCCTGAGCTTCCTTTGCTATACTGAAACATATCTCAATCTGACCACCCCTAAATTCTACAGGAATGTGCATCTTTTCTGCAGAATTAAGTCCCAAACGAGTGAAATCTTAAGACAACACTTAAGTCTGAGTATTACTTGTCAACATTTGTTGATTATGACTTGACAGTTTCCTACTAAGAAGAACATTTTGCCTTCCAGTGCAGCTCTGCTCAATGCATTCACCATAGCTTCTGACAGATGTCACCCATCGTGGCATTATTTTACCACACCTGGTTCCCTGATATGGCATAAAGGTACTATTAAGACAACGAGACCTTGGCAGGCTCTTAAAAAGCCCCAACTCCACATTTCTCAAAGCCACATCTTATGAAGCTTACATAGATTCAATGCATCTTTTGATTCCCATCCTTTAGTTACACAGCTTTCCTACCCACACAACACAAACAAAGATACCACCAACTTTTACAGTGTTGTATTTTGCTAGTACTTCCTTTTCAATGTTAAGAAAACAAAGGTATCACAAAGATGTTGCTTCATCATCAGTATGGAGAGAAATGAACTGTATAATCACACGAATAAAAAATATGAGAAAACAAATCTATTATAATTATTTTGTTTCATTGTCTGCAAAATATTCCTGACAATTTAGGAAAGGCAGAAAAAGTACTTAAAAATCCAAATCTGCATCTGCTATTGTAAATTCTGCAAATCTTTAAGAGGCAAAAGACGAATACTATACTTACATCATTTCTAGGCCAGGCAATTCATTTTCCTTTTCCCATGTTAATATATCTACTGCATATTTAAATGTGATGGCAAAAATATTATAAACTCTTGCTACCATATCTTCTGGTAAGTGCACAAGAGGATCCTGGAAAATAAATAAAAAGAGCAATTGGAAACTTAAATGAAACTCAGAACAGAAATTGTCACATTTGCACCTCTTTGTCAAAGATGATGCAAGCACCTTTAATGACTTTCTCTAAATGACTTCACATTTGAAAGGAATAGAGTCAGGAAACATCCAATTTCCTTCTTCCAGCTCTTCACTGACAACCACTAAAGCAGTAATCTAACATTCAATACCTAAATGTTAACTGGTCTCTAATCACACAAATTTCCACTCACTTCTCCATTTTCACTGTCTTCGTACCCACCTTCTAAGATAGTTCTGAAGACCTTTTAACCACAGCTGTAACAAAATCGGGTTCTTCCACAATGTCTTCAAAACAGAATTTGAAGTAACTGTATATTTCGTCCCACTTACCAGTATTAGTAAACTGCTGAATACAACCATGTATATTATATATGTATATATTGCTTTGTTTCATATATATGCATTGAGAAGCAAGTGTTACCTAAGTTTCTACAACATCCAGCACACTGGGATCATGATGGATGCTGCACATCTCTAATGTGCTGTGGTATATAAATAATAGAATGCCTAAATATATCTATGCATTTCATAATCACAGAGTGGCTTGGGTTGAAAGAAAGATCTCCCCATGTCCCAGTCTCGTTTACAGTGAGCTGTTCCCCTTCTGTATGCGGTCTATACAGCCACTTGTCTTTATTCTGCACTCTCCAGGGTGCTCTCCATTTGACATCACCAGCAGCCACTACAAACTCCTCTCCCTACCAGAGCAGAATTGCTGCTGCTGCAGGTGAAGGAACAGAAGTAAGGAGGGGAAGGAAGAGTGCTGCCTCACTCTGCAAAACCTACTTTTTGGAGCAGCAAATAAGAACCACTGCCAACTCTGCACCAGGCAGAGTATAGGTACCACTGCCATTTCCTTCCAATCCATTTCAAGGGATTTGTGTGTGAATAGAAAACATTTGAAAGTTTCCTCTGAAAGGATTATTATTCTACTAGTTCAAATGTTTGATGTTCAGAGCAACTAGTCCCTGTTCTATAAAGCTAGAAAGAGAACACTGCATGCCCTGCAGGTCACTTGGCATATACTGGGTCACTGACTCAATTCCTCATTTGTTATTTTGAAGTATGTGTAACTGCTAGCCAATTAAAATATTTCACAGTAGCCCAATTCCTGGTTTAGGATTGCCTAGTACCTAATTTTGTGTTTCACCACAGCTGCTGTTGTATAAAAATGGTCATAACAATCTTTTCAGAACTTAAGTCTGCATTATCTCCAGGAGACCCTTGACAGTCAGCAGTTCACCTGTACTAGTATAGTTTAATACGCATCTCTCCCCCTAGGATTCTTTGGGAATATTGGGAAGCTTTACAGGAATGTTAGTAACTGCCATTTCTCTCTTTTTCTTCTTAATGCTTCATTTCAAACTTATCTAGGCTATGAAGAACTATCAGTCACCAAAATCAAAGGCAAACCTTGTGCAGCAGCACTGCCTCAGTTCCCAGCAATTTCAAAGACATTTATCTAGGCAAGGCAGAAAACAGGCTCTGATAGCACTCAAGTGATCCTTGATCTACCTTGAACACAACACTCAGTAATGTAAGAGATCTCAATCTCCACCACTCACAGGGAGGAAACACAGAGCCTGCCCAGCAACTTAATTTTTCTGTCAGTCACACTCACTGTGTGAATATCTTTGGACACAGAAGCAGCAGCTCAGGCAAGAGTTCAGAACAAGAGTTTTCTAAGGCTAGCAACTACTGTAAACTGTCATGTAGACCAAGTGGTGAGTCCACGCAGCAGTGCTAGTCTCAGGGTTGAGGTAGTGAGAACAGATTTTAGAAGGACCACTGTCACTGCAAACACAGTTACAGCTGCTTGACTTCAACTGTCAGATCAACACAATCACTATGGAAATTTGCCTTGATTTTTCCTTCAAAGGAATCTCACGGAAATTGTATTACAGAAGAACAGACATGAGTGGCTAGACCAGGAGACCAACCAGCCACTCTCATTCCTCAGACGTAGTAACAGATACCGAGGGAAGTGTGTAAGAAAAGGACAGAAAGCTCCTCTGGTCTCCAGTAACTTAAGACACTAATACTTTCCACACTGAAGACTGCATCTGCAATTTTACATGGCCATTGATAATCTTGTGCCCTCCACAAACACATTATATGCCCTTTTGAGTACATATAAACTTTTAACAGTGGTGTTTTGTAACAATCCAACAGCTTGAATTCAGAATGTAGGAGTAGCATGTCTTTCTGCACTTAGTATGTCTCAGTTCTTAGGCCATGAGAAATGGTGAAGATATGTTGTCTGTTTACCTTCTCTACCACCAAACAAGCTTTTATGGACCTCTATCTGTGTCTCCATTATGGCTTTCCTTTGACAGTAAGTTGCTTTGATTTTAAAAACCTGTGCTTTGGTAAGAATCAGAACACATACAGCACAGAGAGCTGAACTTTGCTTCTTCATGCACATGATTACATGTGGATGGTTGTTTTCACATGGCAGACTCCCTTCACCTTCCAGAACAGGACAGAAGAACAAAGAAACAGAACTAAAGCTGCAGAGGCAACCAAGAACATACAAAATGAAGCCTTTAAGTAGAAAGGGAAATTCTAAATAACTCCTTAAGTTAGACACTAATTTTGTCTAACACAGTGAGGTTCAAATATTACTGCTGAATTTCCTCCCACCTCTCATGCATGGTATACAAGACTGAAAATAACTTCATATGAATGATTTATATATACACATATATATACACAGTTGACGTTTTGAAACACAATGCCTCAACCATTATTACCTCTTCTTCTGCAGTCTCTGAAGTGTTAATTTCATGCTTTTGACAGTAAGGACCTTCTTTCCAAGCTTCTGTATCACCACAGTCACAGAAACCTCCTCCACCTGATGTCGTCATCTACAATTATTTTAAAACAAAGAGTTAATGTGAATATGCATAAACATACACGCACATTAAGACATGAGTAGTCATAGCTAAACTACAAAAGCATGATGAAGCTTTAGACAGTACCCTGTTAAAGTAGCACAGTGAAAATATGTCTGCTTCTATGGGGGCTGAAAGCTTTTCTACTTCATCGGTTTGCTTATGCCAAAAGAAAAGCAAAGAAAACCCCGCAAAACCAAACAAAATGATCCAAACTTCCAGCCCCTCCATCCTGCTCCACCTGGGGGCTGAGGGGTTCTCCTGGACACCAGGGGTTTTTGACTCTGTGACTTGGAATGCCATCTGCACTATTCCAGATTCTCAGTTGTAATCTGAACAAAGCTGAATTGATTCACATAGCACTATTACACAGCAAGCCAAAGATGTAAAAGTTCACAGACAAAACTTACACTGTTCACATAAGTCTTAGCAAGCACAGAAAAACGTATCTGAAAACTGTAATGATATATTGACACTGTTTTAATATCATTTATTTTAAGGCTAAAACCACCTCAAATTAACAAGTGTAATAGTACTTTTTTTAAACCACAACTATTAACTGATTTATAGAAGAATTCCACTTGCACCTATTTTTGGCATACAAGTACATTCTGTATATACAGACACATCCTACAGATGGACATCGGAAAGAACATTTGCTTGCACTTTTGCATGTCACCTAGACTTGCTAATTCACTACGCTTGCAAACTGAAAACCAACATCCAAGAAGCATGCTGATATCAGCAAACTGGGCTGGGTTTCTTGTTTGGGGTTTTGGGTTTTTGTTTGGTGTTTGGTGTTTTGTTTTCTTCTAAATCCTAAAGCTCAGCGAAAGCATGCAATGATCAGAGTGACATTAACAGCAGTGCAGTACTGTCAGAAACTGATCTACGGAAAGGCTGCACTAATAGTTTTCACTCAGCTTCTTAGTTTAAAAACACACCAAGGCCCTCTTGGGTATTCTTTGCAGGGTGTTTTTTTTAAACTCATCCCTACTACTAAGCAGTATATTACTAAAATAAACAGCATCTATGGTTTTAGTTTTCTATTTTATGTTCAAAAGCAAACAAAAATGCTGCTATTGTACAGATTTTGATACCAATTCAGATGTTTAAAAAAAACCTTGTTTTAAGTAAAAGAGGTTTCTTATTAAAAGTTTTTCAATTCCTTTAAAGATAGTCAAACACCAGGGTGAAATCAAGACAAAAAACAACTCTAATGCAGTATCCAATTCACATCTTAAAGGTAACACATATTTGTAAGCTTAACTGGTGTGCATAAAATCTAATTGCTCGATACTTTAAAGTGTTAACTTTCAGAATTTACATTCAGATCAAAACACTCAAGTTCTTGAAAGATTATTGCAGACAGAATTCCAAACTTGGTGTTCATCCAACATTTTGGAATTCTACATTCATAAACTTCAACCAAGGAGTTTCACACACACACAGAATTAATGACTACAACATGCATTCCAGCAGTATTACTAACCCTGTATCGGTGCTCTCTGTGAATACTTCCAAGAAAGCACTCCATGCATAGCACACAAGTTGGGTCAACCGCACAGTCCCTGAAAACACCAACAAATGAACAACAACAAAAAAGCAGTGTTAAACAAATGGGTTTGCCTTTAATCACACTTTTTACAACAGGTAATTTTCAAATATCACCAATGAACCACCTGACTAAAGTACAGATTATCTTGAAAGAGGAAAAGAAAGGAGGGAGAAACAAATGAAGAATAAAATCATCTGTTCTCATACAAGAAGAGGCTTTACAATATTGTCTGCACAGCATGTATATTTGGGCAATATAGGCATTGACTTCAACAGATGAGACCAGCATACAAGCAAGTAAACAGACGAATTCCAGAACATAGATAGTATAAACCCAAGCAAGCTCTCTCAAGTACAGCATACAAGCACTACCAACCTCCTGCAACTGGAGAAGACATTTTTTTGCGCTGAACACTGGAAAGAAAGATGAAACACAACAGATTACATCTATCCTCTGCTTCTAAGTTTAGCCCTACAAACTCACTGAAGAGGTCCAAGAATGCAATTTCCTGAACCAGGAGATCACAGATCATAATGAGGTCCTGTCTACAAGCATCGCTATATTAGATAGAAGAAACATTTCTAGCAAAAGGGGGTAAATGAATGAATGAGAGAATTATGCATTATATTTAACTGTCTCCTTGAGGAACACTGAAAATACATGACCGTGTGTAACACAACTGACTTAAAGCACCTCAAGATTAAGGGAGTCAGGTTTTGAAATGTAAAAATAACTACCAAGAGAATGAATGTCTTATGATGGCTATTATTAGAATAAGAATTCAGAGAAGCAATTTATTTTGTTTAAAAGAAAACACCAGAGCTCCTAGGAAATGTTATTCTCAGGAATTCTCTTCATTTTATTCCACCAAATAAATTAAACCAGGTTAATCACTGAAAGATAACCAGGCAACCAGGACTTATTCTGCATAAAGAACCATTTTCACATTTGTTTTCTCTAGAGGAGCCGCTGAAGGTAAAAATGTCAAAGTACAATGATGTGAAGCTCTTCTGACTTAGATTAATTTGGTTTCATAGCAATTCTTCTTAAATTAAAAAAATAAACTTATTGCAACAATATACCTACAAGACTGGGTAGACCAGTTCCACAACACTGGGTATTGATTCTTCAGAACTTTAAACCTGTGGCAGTACACTTACAAACTCAGTACCATTTGCCAAGGATGCCTGTACTTAAAAGCAGATCTGAAAGCTTCCCAACTGGACAGAAAAGCCACTGCTTTTACTGGATTTCATGGACTCAGAAAAACATTTTTTTTCTCCATCCCACAAAAGTTTAAACTCTCACTCTTCTTCATTACCAGCTATAAATCACAGAAAACTGTTAATGCACAACAGGAAACATGAACAGTTTTACATCTATGTTCTGTACTTAACCCAAAGAAGATGAAACTCTACTTTGACAGGAGCAACAGCAAAAATATTTTGCAAAGACTTTTGGTCCTGACTTGAGCAGAAGACTGGATAAGATGGCCTACAAAGCCATCCTTTCTAACCTGAATAACGTTATGATTATATTGCTGTATTTAAATCTTTTTTTCTACTCAAAGACCCTGAGCATGAATAGTACGTTCACTCATTCTCTAAATTCTACACCAGTGGCTTGCACTACTCTGTTTTCAATACACCTGACAGTATCCCCAAGGATATCATTTATATATTGAGTTGTTTGTCTTGAAAAAGCAAGTGTTTAAAAGAAATTAACAGAACTCCCACAGTTTTCATTAATACGTATGAAGAGAATTCGTTCACTAACATACTACTTCTAGGCTGCAATTTGGCTTAAATGAAAACACTAGTTCTGGTTTTTTAGTTCTTTGGGACCAGATTTCATGAAAAGGTACTAAAGAAACTCTGGAAATCCTTTTTATAGCCTCTTGAAAGTTTTCATCCTCCCTACCCAGACCTCTACATTTTTTCACAGGTATGAAAGAAGACCCTAAGAACACCAGAGAAGACACGTGGAGTTTTCTTAATGACTGCAAGTATCTAAAGTCCACACCAGTTTAACCTCATCCATCTCAAGACAAGAGGTCTCAAAACACTTCCAAAACTACCTATTCTACTTGAAGAGGCACCTTATCAAGTAAAGTATCTCACGTCCACCCTGAATCAGAATTTCAGAGAGTAAGGCCAAGAAGGTATCATGTTTCTAGAAAAGGAGGGTACTAAAGAGTAATATTTGTCTAAGATCATTTCTATCCCCTAAATGAAGGCAATGAAAATACAGAAAAACAAAACCTTGCAATAAGACACACATAACCCCCACTCTGCCAACCCACCAAGTGTTCAAGTGTCTGAGAGAGTGGTAGAAACCATACACAAAACAAGAAGAATCTGTGGCAGAGAGAGTATAAATTAAACTTAAACTATAGACAATTCAGGAAGGAGAAGATAAGGTAATGAATATAGAGCTAGGAATACACTGGCTTAAAACTGAAGATTTGTTTTAACTATTTCAAACTGGTCAGTGGCTTCCTGTCTTCTTTCAAGTAAAACGGTATTTTTTAGAGACCTACAGACAGAGGCAGGGATGGAACAAGAGGCTGGTACTCCCATTTTAGTATCTGATAGATTGGTTGAACAGGTCATGGAAAATGGTCAGAAATACAGGATCAACTCTGACAGTTGATATTAAACACCTCAATAACATGCACACAAACCTGCCCACTTACTTCTGATTAATGCCCTTAAATCACACAGACAGTTCACTCCAACCACTTTCTTAATCTTATCATAGAATCCCAGAATGGTTTGTGTTGGAAGAGACCTTAAGATCACCAGTTCCAATCCCTGCCACAGGCAGGGA